>PVJD01006118.1:0-103548 GCA_004026545.1 Mormoops blainvillei | reverse complement strand
GAGGGAGGGAAGGGGAGGGAGGGAGGGGAGATATAGATATGAGAGAGAAAGAAAAGAGAGACAAAAGAAGGAAGAAAAGAACAAAGAGAAGAAGGATGACTGGAAGTAAAACAAGAAATGAAAAAAGAGAAAAAGATAGAAACTGTCTTGCTATAAGATATAACTTAAAAGATGAGGAGGATTGATGTTTTAACTGAGTTCAGGTCTCTATTAGTCTACAGACAGGGGTCAACAAACTACACCCACTGGGTTTACTCCTGCCAACCACCTGTTTTTGTAAATAAAATTTGGGGGGCTCATATGTTTACATATTGTCTATAGCTGCTTTCACACTACACCTGCAGATCTGAATAGCTGCAGCAGGGGTTGCATGGCCCTCGAAATCTAAAAATCTATTCTGTGGCCCTTCGAGAAAACAGTTTGCCAAACTCTGCTGTCATCTCTTGAGTGCAGGCATCCTGCTTGATTTGATTTTAAAACATGCTGAGTGGAACTGACTTTTCCAGAATAGAATTTCCCACCTGCATGATATCCAGAGACCCTTAAGCCAAGACAAGTAGCTCTTAGAGGGCAGGTGATGTGGCAGTGGGAGCGGTGAGCTTCTAAACTTGCTTCTCAGTTTGAGAATAGGTCCTGAGAGGATGCAATGTCATGTGTCTGCCGATATCCACAAGGCTACAAGAGGCTGCAGCAGGTCAAGGTTGGGAACCAAAAGCCCATTGTCTCCTAACCAATTGTCATCATTTGGAAACATGGAAATTACATGGAAACAAACAAGGCAGTATGATGCAAGGCTAACATTTGGAAGGCGAAGACTCAGGTTTAAGGCCTTTTATTTACTGACAATGTCCTCTTAGCCACATTATTTAACTTATCTGAGCTCCAGTTTTACATGTAAAACGGAGATAAAATAGTATAACTTTAGAGTCTTCGTGTGTTAGATGAGCAAAGTGTGTCAAAGAACTTTGAAAATAACATAGTTCTTATGCAAACAATTATTACAGACTAGTCATAATATTTATGTAATAGTTGATGGATCTGGATAAGCCAGGTACTGTGCGGTGGAAATGCAAAAGTCAGTCTCCTGAGGTCTGGCTCTAACAGATCTCATGTCTTAAAGGCATTTTCGGTAGTTTGTCAAGGCAATCAAACTTTGAATCTATATAATACTCATCCCCCAAACCCATTGACGTAAAACAACAAGCATTCATTTCTTGCTTACGCATTTGCTGGTCAACTGGAGTTGACCTAGAATAGGCTCAGTCAGGCTTGGCTGCACTCCGCAGGTCTGATTCAAGGAGGATGTGTCTCTTTGGAGCAGTGGCTCTCCATGGCATGTTCTTTTCACAATGACAGCAAGAAACAGGAAAGCATATTCTTCTCCCCATGAGACAGACACAAGTCAAATGGCTAAGCTCAATATCAGTAGGGTGGGAGAGCATACTCCCCCATGCATGTCTTTTGTAGGCAGTAAATATTTGCTGACAAATGATCCACTATAGAAGCCAAAACATTAGCTAAGCAGTGGTTAGTGTCACCCGAAGCTACCATTTTAATATTTGTTAGTGGGGTGTGGCTGGCGATGGGGCTGTAGGTCCACTTGCCAACCTGGTGGATAGTTTACCCTTGACATCACACTTTCAGTCTTTCATGCCTAGATGCAATGCACTGTTAAGTAAGGAAAACTCCACAATTTCTCCAATAAACCAAAGTCACCGATGAAGTTTCATAGAAAAAAATTGTGCTATTTAAGAACAAATTTGGGTCATTTGGCAAATGTAGGTATCCTAAAGATTCAGGAGGACTAAGTACAATGGTAACAAGAAAGCAAAGGGAGCCAGGACTGTAAAATAGGACTCCAGTAAGAGAGCCGAGGTCACCTTAAGTAAGAATGACAGCCGTGGGCAGGGGGTACCAGTTAATTAATTACACCTTAGTTTAAGAAACTAGCTCTGTTCTTGTTTCGTCCCCACTGTCCTCTGGAGCTACAGGGAGCGCTGTGGCATCATGGGAAAGGGGAGGGGAAAGCCAGCTTCCGTGTGTTTCTTTCTCACTCTCTCTTCTTCCTGCTCCACCAGAAGTAAGGATGAGGTTACCATAGGATCAACAGCTTCATAAATATGCAGAAGAAAGACAAATCAACCTGAAATCCAAAAAAATTAATTAAAATATAAATAGACTTGTTTGTTTCAAGGATTTGCAATGAATGCTTGACTCAGTCTGAAGATTAATCAGTGATGGGTAATTATAGTTCACACAAACACACACACACACACACACACACACACACACACACACACAAAGATAACCCAGGTCCCCTTTAAGCAACATGAATGCAAAAATTATGTGAGCTTCCTGGTTCAAGCAGGGGCGAAGTCACCTGAGGCTCCTTTCTGAGACTGAGAGTTCATTTCACAGGAACTGGGCCTGGGTGGGGTTTTTGCTGGCATCTCAGAGCACCTTTCCTTTCTTCTCCCACCCTCCTCTTCCCTTTTATCATCTTCCCTCTCCCTCCTTTTCTTCCTTCTCTCCCTGCTTCATTTCTCCTGCAGGTTTTTCTCCTTGAAATGTAACTTTTTTTCCTGACAAAGGAGACAAGCAATTTATCAATGCATAGACATTTGTAAAGGTTTCATCACTGTGTCAAGCTCCGTAGTCGCCAGTAAGGTGAAGAAACCCAAGCCCTGTCCTGTAGGAACTCACAATCTAGAGAAGCTATTCTAAACTGGGGATAATTTTGCCACTTCAGGAGACATTTGACAATATCCAGAGACATTTTTGTCATGGCTTCGGGCGGGTGCTACTGGAATAGTGGGCAGAGGTTAGGCTACTGATGAACAAGGGAAAGCTTCCCAAACAAAACTATCTGCCCCTATATGTCAATAGTGCTGAGGTTGAGAAGCCCTGGCCTAGAAGAAGAAACAGCATACAAACACATTAAAATGCGACTCTTCCAGGCTGTGTGGAGTGAAGGTGCGACATGTACTAAGGCACTTGGATTCAGGTAAATTGTGAGTCTTGCTTATCTTTCTGGCCTCTTACTCTTTCCAGCTCTGCAGGCTCTCTGCTTTGCTGCCACCTTTGAACACCTGGGGTTCCTGATCATAGTGCAGTCTCAGAAATGAAGTCCCTCTCCCCTAAAATATCATTTCTTGAGCCCTCCTGGTAGCTTAGAATTTGGCCATCTGGCCACCTGCCCCCCTGCTCATCTCTCTCTCCTTCCTTCCCTTTCTCCCTCCATCCATCTATTCATCCATTCATTTACCCAGCCAGCAGTATTTACTTGGCACTATCAGAGCTACTCAAACTCTGCAATGCACACCTCACTCTTAGATTAGAGTTCTTGAGAGGGAAAAAAGAAAATCCACATCTGGCACGTGACTTGGAAGAGAATATGAGCTAAGCATTCTTTGAGAGTGGCTTTGGCTAATGCCCCTGAGCAGTATGTCAATATTCTTCTGTTGTTAATGCCTCTAATTCCCCATCTGTTAAATGGGAGTCCTACTCCCACCCATTGTGTGTTCCCCAAGATATACAACCAGGTATTCACCCTGACTTATTGCTGGAGGAAGAGTAGGGAAGAGGGAAATGAAGGATCGAATAGTAGCATTCTGCCTATGGCCCACTGGCCTCGTAGCCTTTGGGCAAGTTTCTCAAACTTGCTATATCTTAACTTTCTCATTTGTACAATGAGAATAATAATGGCACTTTATAAAATAGCCACAGCAAGGATTAACTGAGTCAATACATGAATAGCACTTAAAAGAGTGCCCGGCACATAGCATTGAATAAGTATTAACCATCATTATCAACTGTCATCATGACTGAAAATAGTTACTAGTTTGGGGATCATGAAAAATTCTATTAAGTGCAAGAAGCTGAAAGGAAAGCAGTGAAATCCTGTAAGTCAAGGATGAGAACCCTAAGGCACCTTGTTTTACCACTAACTGTTTAACCAGGGTTTCTCACTGTCAGCATTGTTGATATTTAGGGCCAGATCACTCTTTGCTGTGGGCAGGCTGTTTTATGCAGTGCAGGATGTTTAACAGCATCTCTGGCCTTTATCCACTACATGCAGTAGCACTCTCTCCCAAATTGTGACAAACAGTGCCTCCGGACAGTGCCAAGTGTCCCCCAGGAAACAAAAATCACCCTGGTTAAGAACTACTGTTTTGAATGGTAATGATTTAGAAAAAAAGAATGAGAGTAACACTAATCATAAGTGAGGAGTCACCTCCTCAACAATTGCAGTTTGCCTTTCGATCGGGCATGAGCAGGAGGGCATCTGACAGGTGCTGCAAGTAATGTGGATCCTTTGAAAATACTTTCATCTGCAGAATTTGAGACACCTTACTGCAGTACCGTCTGGTCGGTTCTTGGAGGAAGTATGCCTCCAGTTCAACAGAGTTGCCATGAGGTAGAGGATAACAAATGTTCAAAAGAATAAGCTCCTTCCCAAGCAGAGATAGCTGAGGATCTTGAGATTAATGCATATATTCCACCCAATTATGATGTTAATATAAACATGACTTCAAAAAGATAGCACTATAAATATGTATTAATCAGTAATCACTTACATATCTCTATCAGTCTTTCAGTTACACAGACCTTGGCTTGAGGCCTTGATCTCGTGTTTCCTACTGAAGGTTTCCAGCAGGTTACTTTTCCTCTCTAAGCCTCAGTTACATCTTCTGTGAAATGGGGCTAGTAGTCACTCACATCTTGTGAAGATTAAATAGCAGAATGCATGTGAAGAACTTAGTACAGTATGGGGCACAAAGGAAGCAGTCAACAAATGTTAGTTATCATTGCTGAAAAGAAAAAAATGGTAAATCGAAACTTTTTAGCCCTGACCAGTATGACTCAGTGGATTGAGTGCTGACCTATGAACCAAAGGGTCACTGGTTCAATTCCCAGTCAGGGCACATGCCTGGGTTGCAGGCCAGGTCCCCAGAATGGAGCAAGCAAGTGGCAACCACACATTGATGTTTCTCTCCCCCTCTCTTTCTGGCTCCCTTCCCCTCTCTCTAAAAATAAATTTAAAAAAAAAACTTTTTAAATAAGACTAACTTGTAGGCACTATTTTCAACTAGTTTCAAGCACCATTTAGCAAAAATTTAGGTACCCAACTGTACTGGGTTGAATAGTGTCCTACCCCTGCCCCTCACACAAAATTCATGTTCACTTGGAACCTCAGAGAATGACCTTATTTGGAAATAGGGTGTGGTTTTTTCTGATGTGATTAGTTAAGATGAGATCATACTGGACTAGGGTGGGTCCTACATCCAATGGTTGGCATCCTATAAGAAAGTCATATGAAGAGAGACACATGCTGAGGGAAGACTGCATGGAGTCAGAAACTGGAGTGATGCAGCTATCATGCCAAGGGTTGCCAGCAACTGCCAGAAGCTAGAAGAATTAAGGGAAGGTTTCTTCCTTAGAGCCCTCAGAGGAAGCATGGCCCTGCTTACACCTTGAGTTTAGCCTTCTGGCCTCCAGAACTATGAGATAATACTTTTCTGTTATTTCAAGCCACATAGTTTGTGGTACTAATTACTGCAACCCTATGGCACAAATACACCAGCTTACCCTGGCTCTTAGGCTCTGCTTAGGTGGGTGGTGCTGTTTCTTAACTTGCTAAAAATAGATTCTTCTGCAGGTGTTTTTAACTATCTGCTCATTTCCATTAAAACCAGCATTACTCTTAACTTCTTAGTTTTGTTAATGAGTTTAGCTCTGTTATTTTTTGGGGGGCAGGGGTAGGACACTCTTCAACCCAGTACAGTTGGGTACCTAAATTTTTGTTAAATGGTGCTTGAAACTAGTTGAAAATAGTGCCTACAAGTTAGTCTTATTTAAAAAGTTTTTTTTTTAATTTATTTTTAGAGAGAGGGAAAGGGAGCCAGAAAGAGAGGGGGAGAGAAACATCAATGTGTGGTTGCCACTTGCTTGCTCCATCTGGGGACCTGGCCTGTAAGTAAGACCTGGTATCTCTTCCTGGGAAGAGCAGCTTTGTGGTCTCACAGGTTCTTATGCCATCCTCCCAACCCCCACCATCTACCATATTTTCTTATCTCAAATTGCCCCAGAGGATCATATCCTTCTGACCTTCCAATCAAAATCATAGTCTGACTTAGTTATACTTGGCAGCTCTTCTACTAATAAATGTCTCATTTATTTCCCCTATGCTTGTCTTCATCCTGATCAATGGGTTCTCTCCTCTGAATTGACCAGTTTACTCACCCCAAAGCTTGATCAGCTTACAAAAGTTCATGCCTCTGGCGAAAATTGCTGTTGATGTCAATAGTATATAAATATATGCTGTTGTTTCCCCACAGAACAAAAAATAAAATAAAGTACTTTTAGAATCCTGGATTGGGGAGGGATCACAAAGGTCATCTCTTCCAATATTCCCTCCTCTCTGCTTCCTTTTTTCCAATGAATGAATTTTCTCTGCACTGTTCTTATCAGGTACACATTTAGTCATTGCTTTAAAACCTCCGATGATGGGAAATTCACAGCTTCTTACAACTGTCCATTTTACCTCTAGACATTAAATTAGGAAGATCTTTGCATAGAGTTAAAATCTGTCTGCCATTCCTTCCACTGGCTCTGGCTTTGCCCTCAGAGCCCAGCCAGATAATACTGTTGCTCTTCTCAGGTTCTCACATCTAATGACAGTGACTTCAAATTTACCACCCACCCCCAACTCCTGAATAGTTTATTATCTTTTACTGCATCCTGAACGATTGTTACTCTTTCGGTCATTCTGTAACAAAATTTAAAGTCCCAAAACATTTTTGTTACTGTCTGTTGAATATATTCCAAGTTATGTATACTCTCCTAGTATGTCCCTAGAAGCATATACAGCATTCCTAGTAATTCCAGTAAGACCAGAGTAGACTGCACTATAACACACAGTTTTAAAAAGACTTAGTTTTCTAGTGGTTTCTTCATCAGTGAACAAGAAATATAATGATGGGTAAAAACCTGAAACTCTAGTTAGGAGAAAAAGTGAAGGAGCTAGAAAGAGTGGAAATAATTAAGGTATTCAAGGAAAGAGTTGGAAATAATTAATTGACAGAAAACTAGGCTTCAGATAAATATGAAAAAGGAAGCAACAAAGGGATTTTGACTTTTATCTCAAACCTGTTGGTCCATGTTCCAGTTGTTCTTGCTGTGTGACAAATTGCCCCAAACTTAGTGATGTAAAAAGAGCAACATTTTATTATTGGAGATTCTGCTCTACCATTTCTGGGATAACATCTGGGGGCTAACACTGGAGGCTTTACCACTCACATGTCTGGAGGCTACCTTGAAGGCTTGATTGAGCTGGCATTACGGACTCAAACACCTACCCATGGCCTTTCCATGTGGCTTGGGTTTTTTACAGTATGGCAGCTGAGTTACCAGAAGGAGTGTCCCCAAAGTGAGTTTTCCAAGAGAGTTAGGTAGATGGTACATGGCCTTTTCTGACCTAGCCTCAGAAGTCCTAAAACATCACTTTTACTGCGTTCTCTTGATTACCTCTTGATGGATGAGTTGCAAGATCACCTTGTAGAAAACCATATTGCAGCCATCTTTGGAAAATATAATCTGTTACAATTTGGAAAAGTAGAAGACGGCAATGTCCAATGAAATTACCAAGCAGAAATAACCCAAAACTGAGGAAATCTGCATTGAGGACATCTTCCAAGTAGGGCGAAGCTGTGATTCTACATGTGTAACACACCGGCCCTGTTCTCCGTGTGTGGGCTATATCTGGAGAATTTGTACACCGGCATGGCTGGTTACACTCTAAAGGGCAGAAGGAGTATGAAGTTGCTGGTAACTTATATGTTAGGCCATGTTTAGGCATCTCCACAGAAAGCCCAAAGTAGACATAGATGAAACATTCTTACGCCTTGAAGTGCAGGTTAAGCATGAATCTCAGTTCCAGGTTCTGATCATTAGGTCTGGAAGACATGGTTCTGTTAGTAAAATAATTAGAATTCATATTCCGGGGGCATTGGCTGAAAAAGGCAGTGAATTCACAGCCCTATTTTTTTTTTTAACTTGGAACACAGCTCACTCCGGTGCAGTGCTAAGTAAACTGAGCTAAGTAAACTGTGCTTTGGGAGGAATGCAAGTGAAAAATCTTAAACTGAGTCCAAGGCCCATCCTTGAATTTGGACCAACCTGTGGTCTAGCCAAAACAGCTATACTGAGGAAGGTCTCCAGTGAGAATTGGGAACCCAGGACTGTGGTTCCTTGGCTGTGAACTGTAAGACAACACTCAAATTCCTTTTCACCTTTGGGTGATAGCAGGAAGTAATAATCAGAAAATATCCTGTCAAAGTACACTTGATTTTTTTTAACAATGTTTCATTAGGGAGTCATGACCATCTCAACCAGGAATAAATTGATTATGATAATTACTGCCCATACTATCCATTTTGCAGTTACCATTGTTTTTTATCTCATGTGTATTTTACCTTAAACATGGCCTAACATTACTTAATGATGAATTGGTCTCATATCCTTAGGAAGACTCTGTCATAGGTACAGATCTTTCTGAAGTTTTTTGTGCTTTGAGTGCGTAATTTAGTGTCCTAAAAGCTGTTTATTTTCTGGACTGTTATTCATAATTACAATTCCAACTTTTGACCATTCTTTCCCTTCCATTATGAATGTATTCCATTTCCACTTTCCCAGTCCAAATATGACCCATTTCTCAACACCACATCCAGTTCCATTTTTCCCCAAGGCCTTCCTCAAACTGCTCTATGCACATCTAACTCACATCCATCTCCTTCTTTTGTAAATTCCTTCTTTCACACCATCTGTTCCCCTCACTTTGACATTTTATCATATTCTGCCTTCTCTTCTTACTTAACTGTTCCTTGTGACTTTCTGTTGATTCTTATATTAGGCTCAGAAACCATTTTTGCTGTTGTTTCCTCTACAGTCTATGCATGAAATAAATATTTGTTAAAAATACAAATAAGCTCTGTTGTTAGGAATGAGAAGGCTTTTGCTGATTGACCCATGCCCTTTTTCTTACTCAGTCCCTCTTCTGACCTACCAGAAGCTTTTATGAAAAGCGTGGTTAGCACAAGAGCTGCATTTAAAGAGTGGAATGGGGCAAACTAATTAAGAGACTAAATCCTTGACCTGAGACTTACAGGAAGCATACTTGTACACTCTGAATAAAAACAAACACACTGGTCTCCTTGAAACAATATGAAAATATGTCCTGGGCCATCAGAGCCTACTTCCTCTCAAGTTTGTGTCAGAGATACTTGTCACCCATGAGACCTTCTCAAGAGCTCAGGGTATCAGATGAGGGCTGAGATCACCCGTTTTATGTTCCATAAGAAGAAACAAAACTATGGAAACCAGGCCCAATTTGCCCAGGGATCCAATGAACAAGACTCTTAAGTCACTGCTGTGCACTTGTCCTTGTCTCTGCCTGTTTCTCTCCTAAGCCTGCCTCGCCTAGTCAATGGTACTTATACCAGAGGACCCAATGCAGCTTCAAGAGAAGGGCTAAAACTCTAGTGCCAGGTCAAAGTTTTGAACACAGAAAACATTGTGTTGAGTTGAACTTGGGAGCAGCCTCAGCTAGATTAATTTCCTCATGGCAATGTCTCTACTTTGAGCCCTTTCTAGTAATTTTCCTGCTCAAGAGCCTTAGTGAGTGTTCTTCTATCTAAGGAAGGGTTTGGCAATTTCTCTTCTGTAAAAATCCAGACTGTAAATAGTTTAGACTTTGTGGCCTATATGGTCTCCATCGCAACTATTCATCTCTACCACTGTAGCATGAAAAAAACCATAAATCAAATGAGTGTGGCTGAGTCCCAATAAAACTTTATTTATAAAAATAGGTGGGTGAGGAAACTTGGCTTGTGGTCCATAGTTTGTTGACCCCTGATCTAGGGTAATCTCTATATTTCTCAGCCTTATTCCATTCCTGTGCCCATAGTTTGGTTTCTTGGTCCAGGTATTTAGAATTGCTTCTTTTCCTCCCTTCCTTTCTTGCTTCAACTGTCTATTTTGAGTCTCTGTATTTTCCCCATGTAAACTTCATTGAATGCTCCAACCAACACAACTCAACTGAGTTTCCTGTGTCCCTGTGGCCTTTTTAATTAGTACCCTAGAATTTAGAATGTAATTGTTTGATGAATATTAGATCCTTCTTTCTTAAAACATTGTTAGGTCCTTGAGGGAAGAGAGTATGTCTTGTACTGATACATGTTTTCTACAACTCTTCTATTAAAACTGGCATGTAGTAAGTGTTTATTAAATATTTGCTAATTGCTTTGTTGACATATGTTTACAACAATGTGTATTTGTTCCTTACTCTGTGGGGTTGGCTAAATAATTGCCCTTCAAAAAGTCCATGTTCTAATCCCCAAAACCTGTGGATATTACCTTACATCATAATAGGGACTTTTCCATGTAACTATGTTAAGGATCTTGAGATGGGGAGATTACCCTGTATTACCTAGGAGGACTCTATGTAATCACCAGGGTACTTAAAAGGTGAAGAAAGAGGAGTCATACAGATGACAGAAGCAAAGGGACAGAGAAAAAATGACTTGAAAATGTTTCGCTACTGGCTTTGAAGATGAAGGGTCATGAGCCAACACAGGCTGCGTCTGGAAGCTGGAATGGGCAGGGAAACAAATTCTCTCCTGGAGTCTCTATAAAATCCAGACCTGCTGACTTGACCTCTAGCCCAGTGAAACTTATTTCAAAGTTCGGGCTTCCAGAACTGTAAGAGAATAAATATGTGTTGTTTAAGACATTAAGCTTGTGGTAATTTGTTACAGGAGCAATAGGAAATTAACACTATCTGTGACAAGAAGACAAAGCACCAAGAGGCATTTTTATTCTTGTCTGGATGCCACAGTAGATCCCTAAACATGGCTTTGAACATTTATTTGGAACTGAGGAGGGAAACCTGAAGTAAGGGTGAGAAACAACTATGGAAGTATATATTTGTTTATAGGAAGAAACTGCCTGATGGCATTCTTCATGGTGCAGTAGAGGTGAAGTCAATATGGTAGAGTAGGTGAATGCTGTGATCACTTCCTCCCATGACCACATCAAAATTACAACAACAATCAACCGTATAACCAGCTGAAGACTAGCTAAACTGAATTCCTATAACTAAGGATATAAAAAAGCCACATCAAGAAAGGAGGAGGAGCAGAGCTTGCCCCACACACATGTGAGGTGGTTGAGAATCCAGAGGGCTATCTCAGCTGGAAGGTCAGCCCTGAGCAACCTTATGCTGGGCTCCCCAGCACTGGACGCAAGTGCCAGGGAGAGGATCCCATATATCGTTTGGCTGGAAACCCGAGTGTCCCCTTATAGATTCTGCACAAAAACTTTCACTCACAGGCAATCACCTGGGCTTCTGCAGAGGGACAGTGGTTCGAGGACAGCCAGAGATGTACATGGAGAAACTGAGTTCACGGTGAGGGCTGGAGGGACACCCGCCACTGTGCCTGTGTTGCACTTGTTCCCCACATGCCCAAATCTAAATCTGCATTAGCCTGGTAAACTCTATTATCTCCATCCTGATGACTCCCTGAGACCCCATTCCATTGCAAAGGTTCACAGGCCTCAGGCAGGTGGCAGCTGGCCTCCACATACCCTGAGACTTTTGCTGAGTGACCTCAGGCTCAGCACTGGTGCCAAATCTAAAGCTGCATTACCCTGGCAAACACTGCTCACCCGATCCTAGTGACTTCTTAAGACCCTGCCTCAATCAATTCACATGTCACTTGAGCATCTTTCAGTGGATAAGCCTTATGAACAAACAGCAGGTAGCAGCAGGTCTCAGGGTACCTTGTACCCTTTTTCTGACCTGCTCCAAGCCAAATACTTGTGGCAGCTAGTCTTGGTTCACAGCATGGCCTCTTCCACACACGTCCAGACTCATCCAGGAAGCTACCAATTGTGGATCACTTTGTGACTCCTAACAGGTAGCCTCAGGCTGGTCATAGGCAGTGTCTGACATTGGCCAGCACTGCAGTCCCTCCCAAGAAGCCTCAGAACCAACACACCCAGTGCCCAGTTTTAGACCACAACAGAGCACCACTCCATTAGCTCCACAAATGACACACACAAAAGACAGTCTCAGTGGCACCAGACCCCACTAGGACAAATCATGTTCCATGGGGCCAGCCTCCCATACACCAAATCATACTCTGTGGTGTGTCAAATCCTCACAACCAGTCAGCCTGAGGTTCAATCCCACCTGCTAACATGCCAACAGCAATCATAGCTCAACTACAATGGGAGGGCACACACAACCTACTCAAGGGACACCCGACTTAGTTGATCAGGGATATTGTGCTGCTGAGCCCATAGGACATTTACTACATAAGGCCACCCTCCCAAGACTGGGAGACATAGCAGATCTACTTAATACATAAAAAACAAACACAAAGATCCAACCAAAATGGGGAGATTAAAAAAAAGTCCCAAATTAAAAAACAGAAAAGAAAAACCCCCAAAAGTCTCCAGAAACAGAACTAAATCAAATGAAGGCAAGCAATCTACCAGGCAGTTTAAAACACTGGCTATAAGGATGCTCAAAAAACTTAGTGTGAACTTCAACAAAGAAATAGTAAGCATAAAAAAGGACATAGAAGCCATAAAAAAGAACCAATCACAAATGAAGAATCCAATAACTGAAATGAAGACTACATTACAGGAAATCAACAGCAGATCAGATGAAACAGGGGATCAAATCAGCGATTTGGAAGATGAAGTAGCAGAAAATACCCAAACAGAGAAGCAAAAGAATTTTAATTAGAATAGTTTAAGGGACCTCTGGGGCAATATCAAGCATAACAATGCCCACATAATAGGGGTACCAGGAAGAGAGGGGAAGGAGCAAAGGATTGAGAACATATTTGAAAAATAATGATTGAATACTTCCCAAACTGATGAAGGAAATAGACATACATGTCCAGGGAGTACAGAGAGTCCCAAATGAAATGAACTCAAAGAGGTCCACACCAAGACATTTCATAATTACAATGGCAAAGTTTAAACGCAAAGAGAGAATCTTAAAAGCAGCATAGAAAGACAATTATCTACAAGAGTGCTCCCCTAAGAATGTCAGCTGACTTATCAAAAGAAACTTTTGATGACAGAAACTATTTATACAAAATATTCAAAGAGATCAAAAGCAAGGATCTACAGCAAAGACTACTCTACCCATGAAGGGTATCATTTATAATTGAAGGAGAGATTAAAGAGCTTCTCAGATAAGAAAAAACTAAAGGAGTTCATTACTACTAAGCCAGTATTACAAGAAATGTTAAATGGTCTTCTTTAAGTAGAAGAAGAAAAAACCCATAAATATGAATAATAAAATGGCAATAACTAGTATCTGTAAGTAATCACTTTAAATGTAGATGGATTAATTGTTCCAATCAAAAGGCCTAAGACAGCTAAATGGAGAAGAAAACAAGACCCACACATATGCTGTCTACAGGAGACCTACTCCAAATCAAAAGACACAAACAGACCAAAAGTAAAAGAATAAAAAAATTTCATGCAAATGAAAACAAACAAATAAACAAACAAAAAAACTTGGTAGCAAAGCTTATATCAGATAAAATAGACTTTAAAATAAAGGCTATAATAAGAGACAAAGAAGGACATTACATAAGATAAAGGGATCAATCCAAAAAGAAGATATAACCTTTGTAAACATTGTTGTGTGCATATCCAAATAGGAACATCTAAATATACAAAGCAAATAATGATCAGCATAAAATGAGAAATCAATAGTAATGCAGTCATAGTAGGGAACTTTAACACCATTGATATCAATGGATAGATCCTGCAGAGAGAATACAAGAAAACGGTGGCCTTAAATAACACACTAGATCAGACTAATTTTATTAATATTTTAAGAGTATTTTGCACCAAAGCAGCAGAATATACATTCTTTTCATGTGCATGTGGAACATTTTTTTCAGGATAGACCACATGTTGGCTATGAAACAAGTCTCAATAAATGTAAGAATACTGAAACAATATCACTAGAACTCAATTACAACAAAAAAAAATTGAAACATAAGCACACAGAGGCTAAATAACATGTTACTAAACAATGAATGTGTTAACAATAAGATCAAGACAGAAATCAAAGATAACTTGAGACAAACAAAAATAAAAGCACAACAACCCAAAACATTTGGGACAGAGAGAATAGTCCTCAGAGGGGATTTCATAGCAATACAGGTCCACCTCAAGAAATGAGAAAACATCAAATAAACAACTTAACTTTATACCTAAAAGAACTAGAAAAAGAACAAGAAACAGAGAGTAGAAAAAAAGAAATAGTAAAGGTAAGAGTGGAAATAAATGAAATGGAATTTTTTAAAAAAGTACAATGCAAAAGGCCAATGAAATGAAGAGCTGGTTCTCTGAAAGATAAATAAGATTGATAAACTTTTAACCAGTCTAATCAAGAAAAAAAAAAAAGAGAAAGGACCCAAATAAAATCAGCAATGAAAGAGGAGCAGCGACAAGAGACACTACAGAAATACAAAGAATTACAAAAAAATACTACAGCTATATGCCAATAAATTGGACAACCTGGAAGAAATGGATGAATTCCTAGAAACATACAATCTTCCAAGCCTGAATCAAGAAGAAACAGAATATCTGAACAGACTGATTACTACCAATGAAATCAAATCAGAAATCAAAAACTCCCAAAAAACAAAAGTCCTAGACCTAATGGCTTCACAGGTGAATTTTACCACACATTTAAAGTTACACTAACACTTATCCTTCTCACACTATTCCAAAAAATTCAACAGAAGGGAAATCTCACAGACTCATTTTAAAAGGCCAGCATTATCTTAATTCCAAAACCAGATAAAGATACTATAAAGAAACAAAATTATAGTCCGATACCCCTGACAAACATAGTTGCTAAAATCCTCAAAAAAATATTAGCAAGCCAGATCCAGCAATACATTAAAAACATCACACACCATGAGTAAGTGGGATGTATTTCTGGGATGCAAGGTTAGTTAAAATATCTACAAATCAATTACCATGATACACCATATGAAAAAAAAAGGATAAAAATAATATGATTATATCAACAAATGCAGAAAAAGCATTTGATAAAATCCAGTATCCATTTATGATAAAAACTCTCAGCAATGTGGAAATAGAGGGAACATACCACAACTTAATAAAAGGCATATATGACAAACCCACAGCTAACATCATACTTAATGGGGAAAAACTAAAAGCATGTTTTTCTTAACATCAGGAACAAAACAAGGCGTCCCACTTTCTCCACTCTTATTCAACATAGTATTGGAAGTCCTAGAAACAACAATCAGACAAGAATGATAAATAAAACACATATAAACTGGAATGGAAGAAGTAAAATTGTCACTATCTGTAGATGATATGATATTATAGAGAGAGACCCTAAAGATTCCAATAAAAAACTACTAGAACAGATAAATGACTTCAGTAAAGTAGTAGGATACAAAATAAATATTCAGAAATCAGTTACATTTTATACACAAATAATATGTTATCAGAAAGAGAAATTAAGAAAAAAATCCTATTTACAATAGCATCAAAAAATAAAATAATTAGGAATAAATTTAGCCAAGAAGATAAAAGACCAGTACTCAAAAAGTTATGACACTGAAGAAAGAAATTAAAGAAAATACAAATTAATGGAAGCCTGTACCATGCTCATGGACAGGAAGAATTAACATAGTTAAAATATTCATGCTACTCAAAGCAATCTATAGATTCAATGCAATCCCTATCAAAATACCAATTGCATTTTTTATAGAACTAGAACAAGTAATCCTAAAATTTATATGGAACCACAAAAGACCTTGAATATCCACAGCAACCTTGAGAAAGAAGAACAAAGTCAGAGGTATTATGCTACCTGATGTCACTACACTACAAGGCCACAGTAATCAAAACATCATGTTACTGGCATAAAAATAGATGCCTAGATCAATGGAACAAAATAGATAGCACAGAAATAAACTCATGCCTATATGGTCAATTAATCTACGACAAAGTAAGCAATTAATCTATTACAAAGGAAGCAAGAGACTGTCTTTACCTCACTTCAATAAATGGTGTTGAGGAAACTGGGCAGGTACATGCAAAAAAATGATACCAGACCCCCTTCTTACACCATATACAAGAATAAACTCAAAATGCATTAAAGGCTTAAATGTAAGACCTGAAACCATAAAACTCCCAGAAGAAAACATAGGCAGTAAACTCTCTGACATTCTCTTAGTAATGTTCTTGTTGATACATTTTCTCAGGCAAGGAAAACAAAAAGAAAATAAACAAATGGGGCTGTATCAAACTAAAAAGTTTTTGCACAGCAAAAGAAACCATCAACAAAATGAAAAGACAATCTATTGAGAGAACATATTTACCAATGCTACATCTGATAAGTGTTAATATCCAAAATTTATTAAAGAACTCACACGACTCAACACCAAAAAATAATTGAATTTAAAAACAGGCAGAAGACCTAAATAGACATTTCTCCAAAGAGGACATAGAGATGGCCAATAGACATATTTTAAAATGTTCAACATCATTAATTATCAGAGAAATAAATGTAAATTAAAATTACAATGAGATATCACCTCACACTTGTCAGAATGGCCATATCAATAAATGAACAAACAAGTGTTCGTGAGGATGTGGAGAAAAGGGAACCTTCATGCACTGTTTGTGTAAATGCACATTGGTGTAGCTACTGTGGAAAATAACATGCATGTTCCTTAAAAAATTAAAAATAGGCCTACCTTAAGACCTAGCAACTCTGTTTCTTGGTAAGTATTTGAAGAAATCCAAAACACTAATTTGAAAAGATATATGCACCCCTATGTTCACTGAAGCACTATTTATAACAACTAAGATGTGGAAAGCAGCACAAGTGCCCATCAGTAGATGACTGGGTAAAGAAGTGGTACGTAATACTATGGAATATTACTTGGCTATAAAAGAGAATAAAATCTTGTCATTTGTGAGAACATGGGTGGACCTAGATAGAAGATGTTATGTTAAGTGAAATAAGTCAGACAGAGGAAGATAAATATCATATGATTTCACTTTTATGTAGAATCTAAAGAACAAGACAAATGTACAACCAAAACAGAAACAGGTTCATGCATACAGAGAACAAGCTGAGGGTTGCCTGGTGGAGGGTTTTAGGGGCTGAGTGAAAAAGGTGAAGGGATTAAGAAGTATTGATACAAATTTACAAATTGGTAGTTACAAAATAGTCATGGGGATGTAATATTGTGATAACTGTGTATGTTGCCAGGTGGGTACTGGAATTATTTGGGGGATCACTTCATAATAACATAATTGTCTGACCAATATGCTATATACTTGAAACTAGTATAAAATAATATTGGATGTCAACTGTAATTAAATAATACGTTTTTTAAAAAAGGTTCGGTAGAAAGGGATCGGTCCTGGAAGTATGGGTTTAAGATCATTCTGCCACTTGCTGTGTGACCTTGGACAAGTCACTCAATCTCTTTGGTAGTAGAGCCTGACTGCTGCAAAGGTTGTAGGAGGTCAGACCAGGCCCACTTAATTGGCCCCACTGAGGATAATCTGGTATCTCTGCCCATCTGTACTTAATACATTTACTATAAGCTTGCAATAAAGCTACCCAGTAAGAAATCCTAGGGGCAGATCTGTCATACAGACTGTTGAGGTGCTCAAGGACTGCAGACCTGCTGAGCAGTTTTGAGATCTTTTTGTGCAAAGGGGAAGGTACAATAACTCCAATCAAAAAATGCTACCAGGTCCAAGACCCAACATCTAGGTGGTTATTTTCAAAAAGATGGGCTGGAAGTTTGTTTTGTTCTTTTTTTTTTAAGCTATATTCCTAGATTTATCATAGAGCTCTTATTGGCATACCCCAGGCTGCTATTACTGTCATTTTTTGTTATATTAACAATAACAGCAATGAATGATGGCCGTTTTATATGAATAATAAGATTCTGCTACCTGTCCAAGGCCGTTCCTTATCTTGTGTTCCAGATAGCTTCTTACCCAATCAGTTCTCTCCACCTTCATATATCAACAAACACTGCTCACGTTTACATCTTTCCCTTCACACTATTAACATGCCCAGATTCTCCATCCACTAAGAAATGAATATAAGTAAACAGAAGCTTATTTTGAACCCTACTACTTCCTTGAAGTACCAACTGCTCTATGTCTTCCTTCCCTTTACTGCCCAGCTATTCCAAACACTGTCTACTCTCACTGTCTCCTCTTATCGCCCTCCACACACCCTTGAATGTCTCTTTTGTTTTTCAGCTCCCATTCCAAATAATTAACTCAAATTATACTCTACACAACCTAACTTTTCTTAATTGACAACCTCAAAGGCCCTCCTCAGTTCCTAATCTTCTTTGGCCTCTCTGCCATATGTAATTGGCCTCTCCTTCTTGAAGCTATCACTTCCCTCAGTCTGCATGACAGTACCCTATCCTAATTATTCTCCTATTGTAATCCCTTCTCCTCTTCCCTTTGTCCTTGATGATCCCTCTTGTCCCCGCCCCCAGTTCCCCAGTTGTGGCTGGCCACCCAGCTCCGATATTTACCTCTCCTCTCCTCCCAACACCCTTTCTGCCTGAGTGATCTTGTCTATCCTCATGATCTCATCATTAGCCACATACCACTGACTCCATTTCTGACCACTGTCCCAAGTTCGAATTCCACTTTTCCAGATGTATTGCAGAAATCTCCACATGGATGTTCAAACAAAATATTCAGACAGACAGATCTAAATCTGAACTAATGATCGCTTCCATCAAAACTATACAGGCTAATGGTTAAGATGATGGTTTTTCAAATTTTACGGGCTTGGGCTCCAATCTGAGCTCTTCTCTGCTTTAGCTGTGTCACCCTAAGAAATTCATTTTTGTGTTTTTATTTTCTCATCTGTGAGATGGGAAAGTAGAAGTACTTACTCCACAGAACTCTTGAGATGATTAAAAGAGATAATGTCCCTAACAATGTCACCATATTAGTGCCTGGAGCATAGTGATGGCTCAATAAATGAGTTGTCGTTACTACACCGCTTACCTTTTCCTGTAAGTGATGTGTTCTTCCTTTTTGTCAGTCATCCTCAGTGGGTCATCCTTGACACCACCCTCCATCCAATTAACCATCAACTATTGTTAATTCTTCCTTAATAATATGCCTTGTTTCTGTTTCCAGCTTTTCTCATGCTCAGCCTTCTTGCTAGGACCAACAACCACCTTCTGCCCAGTAGCTCCACCATTCCCTCTACCCTCCACTCCGTCCCGCACACCCGATGGTTTGTCTTTCTGAAGCACAGATGCAATACACCACGGTTCCACCAATAAACCTCCCATTGCTTCTTACTGAGTTACAGTTGATTGGAATTCAAGGTTCTCCACGATCATGTCCTCGTCTGCTTCACAGCATTTATTTCCCACGACTGTCTTATGAGTATCTCACACTGTACCCAAACTTACTGCATCACCATTGTCTTGTTTTGCTGACCTAGTGTCTTTGTTTATGCCCTTCCTATTGCTGATATTACCATTTCTGGTTGCTGAAATTCCAGCTTCCCTTTGAAGTCCAAGTGAAATAGTACTTACTGTGACTTGGTGGTTCTTAAACATTTTGAGTTTTGGGAAAGGTGCAAGTGAGCCAACAGAGCATTTGCATATAATTTCAGAGTTCATGGACTACCCCTTGTTCCCTTTCGTTGCTCACTGAATTAATTTTTATTTTTAAATTTTATTTTGTTATATAATCATTGAATTCTTAAAGCATAAGATATTTCTTTTGAAGAACTCATCACATCATTCTTTGTACTTCGCTTTGTTTTCATGCATGCCTTCTTTAACTTCCAGGGAAAAAAAGATTTTCTTTGTTATTGTTTTTTTTGTTGTTGTTGTTTTATGTTTTTTTTTTAACAGGGTTTAAATACCATCAACATTAGAATCAAATGAGTGCTTGGTAAAAATGAAGATTCCTGGGTGCAACTCAAGACCTCCTCCTAAATCAGAATCTCTAGAGGTGATGGGTGAGGAACGCAGACACCCTTTCCTCTGTGCCGCCCTCCTTGTGGTGCCAAAAAGTCTGGGTCTCATCCAGTGCCTAAGCCAGGGAAATACAGGCAGGATGTACAGAAACAGCCTTGATGCCCTAGGCTGTTTAGTCAAACCTAATCTAATGTGGTTGGGAATTGTCATGGAGTATACAAAGAATTGCTCCTCCTGCCATCTTCCACCAACGTCACTGTATCAATCCTATACCAGTCCCTTCTGTATTTGGCACAGTGAATGCTATATGCTTGAGGGCATTGTGCCTGGGTCCATGCGCTGCCTTCTCTGAGGCAGATGTGTTTTTTCCAAACCCCTATCCTGCATGGGTAAAGAGATTTCTGCTTAGTCTTGGTTTGATAATTCTTAACACACTTCATAGAGAATTCCAGTATGCTCTTAATGGAGCTTCCCTGAATTATGATAGTAATTTGAGTAAATGCCTTATTGTCCCTCTCTTACTGTGAAGTTCCTAAGGGTAGACTAAACCAATTTCCAGGTTCGGCATATCCATTGTATTGCCTTATTTCACCCAGATAGATTAGGTCCCTTCTCTCTCCCTCCCCATTCCAAAAAAGTGGGGAACATTTCGGCTTCCATTTCTCCTGTCTACAACCTGCCCATTTTTAAAAATTCCCACCTCTTCCATGAAGCTCTTCCCAAGAAGTTCTGGTGTACATTGATCCCCCCCACCCCTTTTGAACTGCCCAGAGCACTTACAGTTTATTCCAACAGTTTCTTTTTGACCTGTGATTATGTGCAGTCTATTATATATAGCAGTATGCACAATAGTTAAGTGCATGGGCTCTGGATCAAAGCCAACCAGGCTCTGAAACTGAGCTCCAACACTATATACAACAGCATGGTCTCAGCTTTGCTCTGGGACTCAGTTCAATGTCTACATAATGTAAGTAATACATACTTTATAGTGTTTTTATGAGAATTCAATGAGATAATGCATATAAAACCCTTGGCATATGCTCAGGATATAGCAAACACTCAATAAATGTTAGTTTTATGGAGATGTCTTATATAAGTCAGAATTGGCTAAGTTATGCTATAGTAACAAGTAACCGTAAAACATTGCTTCTTACAAAAACATGTTTATTTTTCACTCATACTACATGTCTCTTGTAGCACAGTTAGAAATCAACTTCATCTTCCTTACTCCAAGAGCCAGGTAGACTAAGGAGCTGTTATTTTTGCCAGTCATCGCAGCAAAGGCAAAAGAGGTCAACTAGAAGTGGCTCTTAAAACATCTGCCTGAAAATGACTCACATCTCTTTCCTGTGCATTTTATTAATATAAGTCACAATGCAGAGCCTGACTTCAAGGAGGCAAAATAATGATAATAATAATAATGGTAATAATAATTCTCCCTCAAGAAGGGGAGGGAAGAAACAGTTATCATATAAGTCTTTCATTTATTTCAGTTACCCATTATCAGTTATTTGATTGACCTATCTGTTGTGTTCCTCAGAATGCATCACATAGTAGGAAGCAAATACATATTTTATTGGTAGATAGTAGGTATTCATCATGTCTGTACATTTTAAATTGATTTGAATTACTAAAAATAAATTTCTTGGTGATGTATAGCAAGTGTCTGTAATGTCAGCTGATGAATGGACAGCAAGGGATCGTATAGATCCCTGTTTCCTTAAAACAAATGAAACCATCCATCTGGCACATATGCTTAACTTGAGGGTCTTCCAAGTCCACATTCGCCTCAAGATTTCTCCTTCGAGTAAATTCTTACTTAGTTTTCTGCAAAATATATAATGTAGTCATTTTTACATTTAGATCCACAAGTCCAGTGCACACAAAATTCTTTATTCTTCCTGGGTCCTGGCAATTAGGACCTGAAGCCTTTAAGTTACCTTGGGGATAAACATGTAGCCTGGACATTTGAGCACCCAGAAGATATAGCTTCCTGCTGTTATAAAAGATGATTTTTTAATATAAATAAATAAATGCCCAAGAGAGCTGTGGATAGTCCAAAAGTGCAAGTCTTTAAAGAAAATAAAACCTAATCCCCCAGGAAATCTTGGGTATCTCTCCAATTAATTATTCACTATTATCAATTATCTTGTACTAGTTCTATTCCTAACTTTGAGTATATTTCTTTCAAATCACTCTCAATCTTGAAACTTAGAGTCAAAATTCCTTCCTGAGGCATATATATTGTTCCAGTGCTTCTGTGGTTTCACCAGATAATATTATCTCTGGAGGCTTCTGCCAACAGCAGATTAAACCTCTATTGGGTGCGTCTTTCCTTCTCATGAGCTTCCTTTCTCAGTCAACAATAATCAGATGTATCACATGACCTCACTGCCCAGTTCTTCCATTATAGCACTAGAAAGAAATTTCCAGGATGGGGGAAACCTATTTCCCTCCTAGTCCCCTACTCATAACTTACCTTCTCCAGCCGCAGGACAGAATTCCAAAAGGGAGCCAGGAGTGCTGAACTTGCTTAATGCTGCTGGGCTGGGGTAGTGGAGAATAAGAGGGAAGATCAAAGGGCTACTTGAAACAAAAGGATGCCAACCTATTTGCTAACTCACTCTTTCCTTTTTTTCTTCCTTGCTTCCTTCTTTCATTCTTATCAACATTTTGACAGAATTATGTGTAAACCAAAATTTAAATTAACCTCTTTAGCAACCACCTCTTTTACAACCTGTTTTTGATATAGACTGCCTGCTTTTAAAAGGCCCATGTCTCTTTCCAGTGCTAACCTGTAGCAAAATATGTCACTATTTAAATGTACTTTTAACTATCTTACTTTCTGTTGTAGGTCAGGAGAATTTGAATTAAGCATTTTCTATTTTGTTTTTTACTGTAACATCTCCAGAAATTAACATAGAAAGTCTCCAGTAAATAATCGTGGGATGAAAGCATGAGCGAATAGCCTGGTGGTAGATGGGTATTGACTGGACACAGGAAAACTTTTTGAGTTCAAAACATAGTTCCACACTTACTGTGTAACTTTTTTCTGCCTCAGTTTTAACTATGAAATGGGGTTCAGCTGCAGATAACATAAAACGTTTCAGGTATCTTAAGTAGAAAAGAATTACATACAGGAAATCAGGTGTTTACGAAATTGTTGAATGATGATGGGAGGAGCAGGCTCTAGGATCAACCTCTACGAACAAATTTCAAAATACCACCACTGTACTGACCCACTAAGAGAAGTTCTATCAAATCAAAAAGCTAAAGAAACAGAAGGTCACTGTCTCAAATGCTGATTTCAGGATCATATCAATTCAGATGTAACCCAAGGATCAGGAAGCCACCAGAATTGTTGGCCTCAAGAACACCTGAAATGCAGCAATCTAAAAGCTAGAATTGCAACTACTAATTCCAGGGTCAACCGGATCTGCATTATGAAAATGGATGGCTCACTTACTTCTCTTTATCTCTTTAACTCATCAAGGAGGTCAACTTTCAAGAAATCTAATTAGATGAACCAAAAATCACATCTAGGCTATAGCTACAGAGCATTCTGGAAAGTGTAGTTTTCAGCTTCTCAGCCACTGCATACAGAAAGCAATCCTAGAAGGGCGTACCATGGACACTGAGCAAGGCAGGCTATAGATCCCCTGTAGGATTCCAATGAAATTGTTTATAAAAAGTGCCCCAGCACATTGCTTGACAACATGATGAGCACTCTAAATGTTAGCTGTTGTTATTATTATTTTACATTAGAAGATATATCACATTAGCCTGAGAGGTGACCTCTCACACATATTTAGTGAAAGCTACAAGCATAGAGTGACAAGTTTAATCAACTAACCCCACAAAATTTAACTCTATTATCTTTAGCACTGAGCATTGGTAGCTTCTGTGCACCTCTTCCCATGCTTCACATTCCTGGCTTTCTTCAGAGGACTGAAAATGAAGGCAAAGCCTGCCTTCCCGTCTTCTAGCTAAATGTTGCTGTGCTCCTTCTGAAGGATTTTGCGCAGCCCACCCTGCTGGAATCCACAGGATATGCAGTCTGGCTGATGGCTTCAAGCTACAATTACCTATAGAATCCTCTTCAACTGTTTTGCCCGTTATCCATTTTGAACAGAGCGTGTAGTTGTGTGTATTTCTTTTGTGCGAAGGATTCTCATGCCAGTGACTCCTTTCTCCTTAATCAGGTGTCTTTCCCCTCTGGGATCAATTCCAGTTCCCTTTGCCTCCTTTCACATGTCCCTGTGCAAGTCCTCTGAGGACATTTCTCTCATGGAGGACAGGTCAATCCACAATGTTTCTGGCACACCATCTACATACCAGTTCCTATGCTCTGCCCTGAAGATAAACAGTATTCAAGCTCTTTAGGAACCCAGTTTACTTAAGGCCTTTGTAATGCTCTGGAAACACAAAATTGAGGGGCCTTACCCATACTTTAGTTGGGAATCATGGAAAATGGTTCAGAAAGTAACAGCATAAGCTGAGAACCAAATTTAAAAAATGAATGGGAATTAGTCAAGTGACATTGACTTAGGGCATCAAAAATGCATTCTATGGAAAGAAAGAAATATACAAAAGAATATCTTACCTCCATTGCACTCTCCTCCCTCATAAATTAGTAGTTAAAAGAGCACTGAGACAAGTGAGCTGAGGGTCAATTTTCTGTTCTCCCCCTGCAGGTAATACATAGCCACCCCATTTGCTTGGTGAACTACTTGTCTGCCATTGAAAGCAGTTTGGGGGGGGGGGGCGCTGCCCTTCCATGGCTAAGTTGTGAGTAGATATAGTGATCTAGGCCGATCAGATACTCTCCTCGAAATTTCAATCTTGAGTGGGTTGAAAGAAGATTGGAAAAGTCTCCAGTTATCAGAGTGGTGGTGTGCTTTCAACTATCCATCATTTTAGGATACTTTGGTTCCTGTCTTTTCTGAGATTGTTTCTTTAGCTTTTTCCCCCCTCTCAATTCTGTGAGATAACCCATGTTTTCTGATAAATTTTATTTTTTTGCCTGAGTGGCCAGTTTCTGTGGCTTGCAACTAAGAAAGCTTACAGGATATAGGAGTGAGCTTTTTTGTTGTGGAATATTCTTTGATAGCACATTGAAGTGGAAAGTAAGAGTATAAGGGCAAGGAAGATGGAGGCTAGTAAAAAAGCTATCCCTAAACTGTCTACATTAAAAATAAATCATGCGTTGTAAAATTAGGAAAGAACAGAGAGGGCAAAATTCTGTTGAACAACATGGTAAAATTGTTTGAACAGCTATGAAAAACATTTTCTGTCTCCCTAAACATTCCTCCCTCAAGCCTTTTCTGCACACAGAAAATTCTGAGTGTGAACGATTTTGGGGGGCGGGGTTTGGTGTGTGTGTATCAGGGGGCAGTGGAAATGGGGGAAAGGATTGAGTTCCGTATTTGCATGGTCACGGTGTGAAACAATAACAACTTGTGTGGAACTGAGAGAGAAATTCAAAGATGATGGTAGCTTAGAGCCTGTATACACGGTGAAACTATAAATCTCTCTAAGGATTTTCAGACATACTTCCAAGAGCCATAGGATAGGAATTTGAGCCACTCTTAGCTGGCCTTTTTTTTTTTTTTTTAGGACAGAATGATCCACAAGTTGACAACTGTTTATACATTTATGCCTTTGGCAAAAAAAGCCTGGTGGAAGATTTCTCAACATATTAATAGTAGATACTTTCATGGTGATTTTTATTTTATGCAGTGTATCTTTTCATATACATATTCCAAAATTTCTATAGTAAATTTTCAGGGGGAAATACATGATCCTTTTATTTCATAAGACTGCTGCGAGGACCAAATGATGTAATATGTAAAAACCTCTGATAAGTGTAAGGATGATTATAGATAGTGCTTCTGTTTACAGAGCCCACCCTGGATGGGAAGGCTATACGGAACAGCCTGTTGACTGGGCAGAGTGGCTTTGATGCTTTATCTGTTCTTTTCCCAAGCACTGTTGCCTCCTCAGCAGCATTTTTGCTTCCAAGGGAGCTGTCACAGTGCTAAAAGTAGGGGTTTCTCTTACCCTGAATGACTAACTGATGCCACCTATGGGATATATATCAGAGTGCTCCTACTGACTCTTGAAAAAGACACATTGTAGCCTGGAGAAGCCTCCCACAGCCACTCATGGCCAAGACCAGGTTCTCTTGGCCTCCACCACACCAGCCTCTAGCACCCAGGATGGTACAGCTGGGGTGATTCTCTGTATGACAGGGGTGGGCCCTCTGAGTTGGGGTTGGCCACCACAAGTGGCCTAACAGTCAGTCTTCAAGGCTTGGGAATGCACAGAGCATTGTCCTAAGGGAGCCTTGCCCTGGTGAGATCCTAGGGACAGTAACCCCTACATTAGTAGTCCCCCACCTCCTGATGAGGTTCTCAGAAGCCATTGGCTTCACAAACCTCTGGAGCCAGTATCAGACCCTGATATCTTCCTAATAACCTTTTGGGGCATAGGCATCCTCAGATCTCTAGGCAACTTTATCTATGATGGTTCAGCTGCTGTTAAGGACTTAGAAGCAACCAGCTAGTTCTAAGGATTATTCAGAGACCTTCGACTGATGAGTGAGTAGCTCTGGTCAGGTTTAAATCCTTCTTCATTGTCTAATAGTTTCTTAGACCTTGGGGAAAAATTAATTGTCACCTCCCTTGCATTTCTGTGCTACTTCATGCATACCTCATTTATAGCATTTATCACACTCTGCAAAAGTTGCACATTTGCATAAAGGGAAAAGGAAATTGTAGCAAAAATGAGCCAACCCACCTCCAGCCAGGTCTCATTCTCTAGTTTGCTGATGGGGCCCGGAACATGGAGGGACCTCCTTGGGGAAACAGAACACCTTCTGCTGTCTCCTGGGTTCTCTGGAAACAGATGGCTGCAAGGTTTCCTTGTGGAAGCTGCGTGCCCCACGCCCCACCCCATGCTGCGTGCCAAACCTCAGAGCCGAACTCTCCTCACTAAACCGAGTCCACCAGCTCCTGGGTATCACTTCTATTCACTGGATGTTATATGCAAATATAAAACTTTTTAATATAAATGTATATATATATATATATTTTTAATCTTTACTCAAATGACTGTGAGTTCCCAGGGAACAGGGAATAAAAACTGTGTACTTATTATAGTGTCCAGCATGTAACAACCCCAGTCACTACCTATAAAGTAAATGATTTCATCTATTCATTCAACAAATGTTGATTACATGTCTGCTTTGGTCTAGGCACTGTCCGAGGCCCTGGGGACACAGTGATGAACAAGGCAAAAACCAGCCTCCATGGAGTTTACCATCTAGGGGGAAGATAGGGCACCATAAATATATTGCCATATAATAAATGCCAAATATCAGTGAACACCTCAAAGATACGTGATGCCAGGTGGCAGACAGCACCATTTCAGGTGTGGTGGCTGGAAAAGGCCCCCATGAGATGGTCACATTCGAGCAGAGTCCGAGTTAAGTGAGACAATAAGCAATTTGGAAATCTGGGTAAAGTGTGTTGTCCATAGGAGTAGTGAGAAGAAAGACTGTGAGGTGGGAGTAACCTGACATGTCCAGGACCAGACCGGAGGCTGGACAGAGAGTGATGTGAGGTGGGCTTAAGGGGGTCCACAGGAACCAGACCATGCAAGGCCTACTCAGTTGTAGAGAGGAGGCTGGAAGGTTTGAGCAGGGGAATGATGTGATCTGATTTGTGTTTTAAAATGCTTCGAGAAAATTAACTGAAGGGGATCAAGGGTAAAGCAGTGAGAGCGGTTAGGAGGTGATTGACCAAAAAGGGGTTGAGGGGTTTGACTGGCATGGTCTTGCCCTGTACAATGGAAGTGAAGATGTGCTCAGGTGCAAGATATGTCAGACTGTCTATTTTTAGGCTGTAGGAAGTAAGCAGGTTCAGCTAGAGAAGAGTTTGGGGCTGGAACCAACAAGGTCTAGTTCCCAGCATTGCTATGAAAATCTGGGCAAGGAAGGAAATAAATAAGGCTCAATTATCAGAGCAGACAAACTAGTGGGCAGGCCCTGAAGGAGGATGGGGAGGACATCATGACAGCTTAGCCCAGGACCTGCCCTGCCCCCACCTCACATTCTCCCCAGAGCCCCACCAGGTGGTACAGGGGCTCAGATTCTGGCAACAAAAAGCGCTGAGCTCCTCACCTCAGCATCAACAGCTGCTGCATCCCCATTGACCCTATACCTAGGCTGAGGACAGGGGAAAAGGAAATTATAGCAAAAATGAGCCCTCAACCCACTCCCAGCCTGATCTCATTCTCCAGTTTGCTGATGAGGGCAGGAACGTGGAGGGACCTCCTTGGGGAAACAAGACATCTTCTGTTGTCCCCTGGGTTCTCTGGAAACAGATGGCTGCAAGGTTTCTTTGCGGAAGCTGCATTCCCCGTTCCATCCCCACCCCCACCCCATGCTGGGTGCCAAACCTCAGAACTGAGCTCTCCTCACTGAACTGAGCCCACCAGCTCCTGGGTGTTATTTCTATTCACTGGATGTTACTGACAGCCTCAGGGAAAGCAACTAAATGCTCACACAAAGATCTGAGGAGGTTTACTCCCCCTCTATCTTAGTGCTCGCTAAAATTCATCTGAGAAAAGATGCTAGGAGGTGGTCCAGAGCCAAGCCAGTGGAAAGAGTGCAGAACTCCTACAGAGAACTGTCATGGGGTATTTATGACCATCGGAGTGAGGCCAGATGGCTCTGCCTAGTAGCCAGGGCCATCGGAAACCTGGACAAAAGTCCTCAGCACCTCCCCAGCATTACCTCACACACCTCTTTCACCAAATCCTTTTTCCCTCAACCAGCCATGTCCTTGATGTTTTACCCGCAAGCCACACTGATCTCCTACATAACCTGACAAGTCCTCTCAGCCTTACCACGTGCTCTTAAGTCTCACCCTTAGCAATCTGCCCTCGTGGGTCTGGCTCATGTAAAACTTCCTGTGGCAGACAGAATAATGGTCCCCAAAGATATCCATGTCCTACACCTGCAAATCTGTGACTATGTTCCCTTGCATGGCCAAAGGGACTTTTCGGTTGTGATTAAGTTAAGGGCTTTGAGATGCAGACATTATCCTGGATTGTTTGGGTGGGCCCCACGTAATCAGGACACAGCGGGGTTAGACTTGAGAACATGAGATGCGATGATGATACCAGATGCTGGAATAATGTGCTTTGAAGATGGAGGAAGGAGCCATGAGCCAAGGAAAACGACAGACTCCAGATGCCGGATGAGGCAAGGAAACAGCAGTGCCCCTGAGGCCTCCAGAAGGAATAGAGCCATCCCAACATCTTGATTTTAGATTTCTCATTTCTAGAAATATAAGAGGATAAATGTGGATTATTTTAAGCCACTAAGTTTGTGGTAATTTGTTAGAGCAGCCATAGGAAACTAGTGCATTCTTTGACTATTCCATCATGTTCTGCATCACCTTATCTCCTCAACTAGCCTCGATGCCCTAAGAATTCAGGGGGCACAACTTACATGGCTTCTACTTGTCCTCAGGATTTAGAGAAGGACAGTCAATTGGCAGGGGCAAGGGAGCACCATGTAAGAATGAGAGCCTCCAGGGTTACTTGCAGGGGTTCACACCACACACTTGATCCCCACCTAACGTACTGAATGTGCTCTTACATTCAAGGTTTTTCTTCTTAGGGCTTCTATGGTACAGGTACTGTGCTAGGTCTTAGGGATACAATGGTGATCTGGATAGGTAGGGCTAGTGGGAAAGACAAATGGAAAATGTGTGCTTTGGGGAACCATGGGAGCCTGGGCAGAGTCAACTAAGTTGGTCTATAGAGGTAAGAAAAGCTCCCTGGAGGAAGTGACACTGAATGTGAGATCAGAAAGGTGGGTGAGAGTTAGTCAAATGGAAAGAGCTGAGGTGATGGGATGGGGGGGCATAAAAAAACGCTCGAAACAACACAGAGGAAAATATTCACACACCCATGTCCATGGTAGCATTAGTCACAATAACCAAAAGGCAGATGTAATCCAAGTGTCCATTGACATATGAATGCATAAATAAACTATGGTGTACACACACACACACACACACACACACACACACACACACACACACTGGGATATTATGCAGTCTTAAAAAGGAAGGAAATCCTGACATACACTACAGCATGCATGAACCTTGAGGACATTATGCAAAGTAAAATAAGCCGGTCACAAAAAAGACAAGTACTGCATGATTCCACTCATGAGGTACTTAGAGCAGTCAAATTCATAGAGACAAAAAGTAGAATAGTTAAGACTGGGGGAAGAGGGATGGCAAGTTATAGTTTAATGGGCACAGAATTTCAGTTTTACAAGGTAAAAAGAATCCTGTGGGTGCATGGTGGTAATGGTCTCACAACAACATAAACGACCTGAACACCACTGAACTGTATATTTTAAAAATGTGTAGAAAGGTAAGTTTTAACTTTAAATATTTTACCACAATTTCAAAATAAATTATTGAAAGAAAAAAACAAGGAGGCTCTAACCTCTAAGCACAAGTATTTGTAATCATCATTAAGCATCTTCCACCTGTAAAGATGAATCAGCCCTGCCTCCTGCCCTGGAAGACTCATGGTTAGTGAGGGTGAAGTCACATAAACCTATGTAACTCCTTTGCTGGAGTTCCTCAGTTCCATCATTGCCCATTGTTCTTGGAAGTCTTCTATTCCACCATAGTAAGAGTTTGCCTTGTAGCCACCAAGCCTCCATCTCCCTTATTTCTGGAAGAGCTGAGGTGTTTCACAGATTAGCCATGCTGCTGATACTGTGGGCCTGTGTAGTCTTGCCCTTACTATTCTGTAGATCTCTGGAGCTTAATGCCTCTACCAGTGTTTGACTGGGATGCTCCCAGAGTGAGTCACCAGCTTGCCCACAGCTTGGACAGCCCCAGGGTAGCTGCATGTCCTTCAGCATTGCAGTTAGGAGTTTCCTTAATGTTCCCTCTTGCCAAACTCCCTTGATCACCTCTCTCTGTAGCTGTGGGGAAATGAACATTCTTTTAGGGCCTAGACCCAGAGCAGGGGAACAGGACACACAATCACACAGGGCTCCTGCCTGCTCTCTTCTCCCACAGGGACCATAGACTCACCAGGGGAGGTGGACTGGCATCCAGGGCAGCCTCACTATGTACCAGGGTCTTCTGTCCCCTCCTGTCCTCAGACCCTGTGGCTGAGCCTAGCTCACCCTGCCAGACTCATTATTCACTCATGGAGATTTCTTTCTACAGTTTCCCATTCTCCCCCCTTTCCATGGGGACCCTTCCCCATTCAGTCCATCAGATATATCTATGAAGCTCTGACTTCCAAATAAAGTAAAGCTTCAGAGGATTTCCCATGGAGTTCCCAGGCTCCAGTGAAATCTCAGGATGTTGTTTGACACCTGTGACCATGTCCCTGCATGTTTCATGACAGACAAAATGATTTTCTGTGCCCAGAGCACAGGGGAGTGTTGCTTAATCTCAAAGTCGTCATTCTAGTCTCAACCAAGCCACCCTTTTACACCAATCTATACTATAATCGTACAGGTGTGTTCTTAGCAGTTTTAAATTACATGGTATAGGAGAACAGAGGCGGGAGAGATTGATTCTAGGGGATAGTGTTCAGGAGAAAGGAGTAGGGATGAGGTAATACCAATACTCCGTGACATCAATTGAATAACATGCATGGTAGCGCAGGGCCCTGTTATCGCTTGTTGCGTTATTGTACATTCACACATTCTACGGGTCAAACCTCCTTCTGAAACCCAGCGAGGCACGCAGTCAGAGGAGTCAGGATTGGGGGAAAGCCTTGGACCTGGAGCTGGAGGGCCTGGGTTCACATCCTGACACCACCCAGGTCCTTGAGGCTTCCTGCGCTTTGTTGTGACATGAGCACCTTTGGGAGGACACACCACCACCAGTTCCTTCACTTCTTTCCTTATAGGACTTTTGGGAGAGCCAAATGGGGTGGTGTGTGAGAACACTTCCAAAGTTCCCTAATGCTCTGCAAATGTAAAATGAGAGAAAAAGGGATAGTAAAACAATAAAAAGAATATTTATTATAAAAAATGATAATGATAGCAACTCAGCATAAACCAGCAGGCCTATGGAATGGCTGACTATCTTCCAATTCGCCTATTCTGGATGTCATAGCCAGAGGAGACTCAGTTTGGGGCACGCAAGTCCCAAAACCCCATATAAGTGACTGTTTGAGTTATGGGTCAGGAAGGATAGAGGAATGTGTTCGCACACTTAGCTCTCAGGAGGTGTCCTGAATGACACAAGCATCAATGCACTGTGCTAGTTGCCACAAAACTAAAAATATCTTAGAACATGGAGTATGTCAGATTCCCATTGAATGTAAACGTCAGCAACCGGTCGCTTTTTCTGCTTGAACTGTAGTCTTCGAGGACAGGACTTCTGTAAGAGCAGAGATTTCCCTCCCCACTCCTTCACCCACAGGCTTGACTCTCCCTGTGCCATGTCCCTCTGCAGAGAGGCTGTCCCCACTCACTTGCAGGGATGCAGGAATCAAAGAAGGCGATTGGAAGAAGGAGGCTCACACCACACTCAGCTAAGTGAGAGAGTTGTTAACAGTGAGGTCGGGGAAGGTCAGGTAAGCTGAGCAGGGCCTGCGTTGCCATGGAGTTTGTTGAATTAGACACAGAACAGGGAGGTGCTGGTAAGATGAGATGACCCTGACTGCAGAGCTGCAAACTCTCCCTGCCAAATGTGCACACGCAAAGCCCTGCTAGGAAGTCCTCCGGACTGGGCTTCGGTCTCCTTTCACTTGTGGGGATTTGGGATGTGGGGCTGGAGAAAGAGGGGATGTCTTATGTTTAGGGGGCAAGAGTGGGAAGATCCAGTGAGGAGCCTGACCTAAAGTCCTTATCAGCACCTGGGTGGAAACTGGGAAATTCAGGGCAGTGAGTAAAGACAAAGTGTAGGACTAGGGCCACTACTGCGAGTTGGAGCTAAGAATAAGTAGCTGATCAGAGACAGAAGACTTGGGAGGTGTAGACCATGGCTGGTAAGGGACCTACAGTACAGGCCTTGTTTTTGTTGTTTGTCAGCTACAAGGTGTGGTCTCGGGTAGGGGTGGCTTAAAGTGCAAAGCCTGTGTGTCAGGCCCTCTGCACACTTGAAACTATTTACATAACTTCTTCTGCTATCATTTTCTCACCATCCTCATTCCCATCCCCCCACACTAGATTCTTCTTGCTGCTGAAAAGACTTCACGGTTAGCACCCATTTCTCAGATCTGCTTAGCAAATGGGCCTGTTGTTTCACATGAAACTCACCTTTAAGAAGAGAAGTCAATTCTCACACTGGGTACAACCTCATGCTTTGTCACCTTCTTTTGACATGCAATCCCGCAGGCAGGCTACCTATGTAAGTTGCTTAGAAGTGTTTATCACTAAACACTTGCCCATGTTTTCATGGAAGAGGGAGCAGAACTAAACTGCCTTGAGAAAAAGCTTGGGTAGATAAAAGCCCATAATGACACTTGACTCAAGGCTAGTATTGTGTTTTATTATTGCTGATATTAAAGCATGATAAGCAATATTCTAGCTAATTTATCATTGGCCTTCACCTTATACTTTTGCAATATTTGCAATTTTTCCCCTCCCAGTCCCCAGAAGAGAATAGCAAATATTTTACTTTATTAAGCACTTTATGGACAAGATTTAGAAATATAAGACCTAGTATCTAGTAACTTCCCACTGTTAGGGTTTTAGAAGTGGTTTTTTTATATATTTTGGTATTTTTCAGGTTTCTTTTGCAACCTAGGCAGTTTTTCTAGTCTAGGTCTTTTTTTTTTCCTTTCCCTTCACTATCCAATTTATTCATTCAATGCTTTTGAAAATATACTACATACCAGGTATTCTTCTAGGTGCTGAACTACCGTAATAAATAAAACCATCAAAATTTGCTGTCCTCATTGGGTTTATATTCTGTTGGGAGAGACCAAGAGTATACAAGATAACTAAGTAAAATATATGGTAGTAGATGGTGTTAAGTTACTTGGAGAAAAAAGAAATAAAGAAGAAAATGGGGATATAAAAATTGTGGAGTGGAGGATAAAATTGAGATGCTGGTCGAAAGAAACCTTACTAAAAAACATGTTTGCATATAGATCTAAAAGAAATTGAGGGAACTGGCTCTGTGGATACCTGGGGAGGAACATTCTAGGTAGAGAGAAAAGCAAATGCAAAGGCCCTGAAGCAGAAATGTGCTTGTTATTATCTAAGAAACAGATCAGTGTGGCTGGAGCAAAGTTGAGGTCACAAAGAAAATGGTAGCCAGATTGTGTTGGGTTCTCTGGGCCAGTGTAAGGACTTGGGCTTTTATCCTTGGGCATGGGAAGCATCAGAGGGTTTTGAGCAGGATCGCTGTGTCTGCTGTTTTGAAAACAGAGTGTAAGAGACCAAGAACAGAATCAGGGAAAATAATTAGGAAGCTAATGCAACAACTCAGGCCAGAGATCATGGTGGCTCAAACCAAGGTAACAATAGTAGGAGTAGAAAGAAGTAGTCCAATTCTTGGAATATTTTGAGTAGGAGTGAGAAGACTTTTTTCTTTTTTGGAGGGTCAGGTGTGGTGAATGAGAGAAAGGGGAGAGTCAAAGATATCACTAAGCTTTGAGTCAGATATAATGGGAAAAATAGAGCTGCCATAAATGGAAAAGCAGGAGGTACAGGAGAGGATGGTGCAGGAGGAAAGATCAGGACATGTTGGCTTTAGGATGCCCATTATAGTTCCGGTAGGTCAAGTAGGCATGGATATATGGATCTGGTGCAGAGGGGTGACTTTTAAAGCCACAAGACTGAATGAGCACCCCAAGGCAATGTGTGTGGGTAGAAAAGAGCTTCAACATTTGGAGGTTGGGCAGATTAAAATGAATCAACAAAAGTGACTCTAGACAAAGCAGCCAGAAAATTTAAAGGAAAATCAATGAATATGGTAATCAGGAAGATGAGTGAAGAAAGTGTTTCAAGGAGGAGGGATCCGCTGGGTCAAATGTTGTTGTTGCATGACAAATAGAGTGAGGAGTCAGAAATGGCCTTCACGTTTAGGGTGGTCTTGATAACAGGTTTTGGTGAAGTGTCAGGAGAAAAAAAAATTCTGCTTGGAGTGTGTTAAATGGATATGGGAGGAGAGAAATTAGAGAAAATGAACAAAAACAATTTTTCACTGATGTTTTTCTGTAGAGGGGAAGAGAGAAATGCAGATGACTGCAAAAGGAGTGGGATCAAGGTTTGTTGTTTAGTTTTCTTTTTTTAATATGGGAGAAATCACAGCATGTATGAGTGCTGATAAAAATAATTCAGAAGAGAGGAGAAAGATAATGCTTTAAGAGAAAAGAGGGTGGCTACTAAATAAATGTTCTTGATAGAAATCAGGTGGTGGGTTCTAATACATGAATGGAGCTATTGGCTTTGCTTGGGTCATGGATAGTTAGTGCTTCTTAGTCTACAAAGCACAGGGTTTATGCATTGATATGAAAGTGATTTTCCCCCCAAAAGAAGGCTTGGAAAAGCAGGATATCAGCTTCTGAGATAGATAATTATTAGTAATGTTTGACCATTGAAAAACCATGGTGCAGAATCACGCCAGAATCCCGTGCAGGAAGGGAGGCAGCATCACTGATTAGAAATTACACTGATGATGCAATTTGTAGTAATTCAGTAGATAGAGATAAGGAGGGACTTCTAGATTTTTTTATTTATATCTTTCTACTACTTTGATATAAATCATGGAAGTAAAATATTTCCTTACTAGGTATTAACCTAGTGTATTATTTTAAACCATAGACCAAGGGATAAACTGTGACCAAGCACATAGTGCCTGGAACAGAATAGTCACTCTTTGAATACTTGTTAAAAGAATGAACATAGGAATGCACAAAGACCTGTATAAATGAATGGTAATTTTTCCCTTTTGTCTGATACCAGACTACAATGGTAAACAATTACCCCATAAACTTTTGTTCACCTTATAAAATTCACTGACTTCTCTTCTTCAATATCTTTAATTTTTTAATTTTGAGCCAACCGACGGGATGAGGATTTCCAAAACGTTCTCACCAGCTGTGTGAAAGTTCTGCTTCTATTTTTTTTAGGACTTTATTTATTTATTTTTAGAGAGAGGGGAAGGGAGGGAGGAAGAGAGGGAAAGAAACATCAACGTGTGGTTGCCTCTCACGCACCCCCTACTGGGTACCTGGCCCGCAACCCAAGTGTGTGCCCTGACTGGGGAATCAAACCAGTAATGCTTTGGCTTGCAGGACAGCACTCAATCCACAGAGTTACACCAGCCAGGGCCATGTTCATTCTTAAATGGCCACGAACAGCCAGGGCTGAAGTTCTGCTTCTTTCTTTGAACATGAAAGTATTTTTTTCTATGCCTCAAGCCTCTTCCTCACTCTAATTTGGTGATTAGTTCTCACCTTTTAGGTGGCTTCTCTTTGTTTGTTTTTAGGTTGGGACTTTGGGATGGACATTTGGGGATCCTGTCTCACTTTTAGTGACGCTTTAGTCCAAACACATTTCTTAGAGGCACGCTGTATAAAGCAGAGTAAGATGCAAGACACAGGGGCCTCAGAGGCCAACTTTGCTGCATGGAGAGAGACATCCACCAGGGCAATGAGGAGGATTACTTTGTGGATGCATCACTCCATCAAATCATATGTGAATAGAAGGAGATTTGTTTGACATGTCTTTTCAGACGAGGTCAAGAGCACTCGGCAGGGGCTGTTCCAGGCATTAAAGATGTTCTCACAGGACCTGAAGAGACTTGTATGAGAGATGTTTCTCAGAAACCCAGGGCCACCTACAAGGGCTGGTAAGTAACCTGAGAGGAAATAAGCTGCTTAGAATCAGGAGTCCTTACACTTTTAACAACTAAGAAAGGATGGCTTATCCACAAAGAAGCTTTGGTGGAACAAGAAGGATGAAAAAAAATTGAGGGGATACTGTGCAGGAATCTAGGCAAAGAAATACCTGGCACTGGGACACTCTAGACAGTGAAAAAATGGCATGATCCAAATTCAAGTGGGAAGCATTCTCCCTAGCAGTTCTGACATGCTTATCTTCTCCCCTCATACTACCGTAAACATACCTATGATCCTCCTACTGCAGGAAACTCCGAAAGGCCTCTCTGCTGAGACATGGAGCTCTGCTCAGCCTGTATGGACCGCAAGTTTTACCTGATGTGAACTTTTTGTGGTCTTCTAGACAGTCTTCTCTAACTCAGGCGCTTCTTGGACTTTCTCATACTAGGTGCTGATGTGCTGGTAGTATTCCAAAGAGCCCTTCAGAATGCTGCTCAAAGCGGAAAGTGACTTCTCAGGAGTCCTTGACCACCACAAGTGCTGACAGGATGCATGTATCTCAAGGCATGCTGTAACCCGTTTCCACAGAAGGCTACTTCTGTCTCTACAAATTTCCCCCCAAAGAAGTGGGTTTAGGTAATGGAGCAAAACCTGAGTGGAAACCCACAAAGTCAAGGGGACAAAGAATTCAAGGAGGTCCAAAAGAATGGAAGACAACAATGACACCACCACTGATGATGTTTATAGGCAATGAATACATGTAGGCTTTGGAAACTGTCTTATATGGCTTACCTTAATTTTGGTAACAACCATGTGACAAAGATACTATTGTAAAAGAAAAGATAAAGCCAATGCTGGGAAAAGTTGGGTAATTTGCCAAAGTGATGCAAATAATGTGATGATCCTGGTACTAGAAGCCCCTAAGCCTGTGTTCCTAAGTGACATGGCTACTTTGTAGGCGAGGAAGGAACAGTACAGAGGTGGCGCGTGGGTGAATGCCTCTGGCATTGATCTAGGAGATGACTTGATCCTAACCCAGCTGTGAGAATGGGAACCTGGAGAAAATCAAGATGCAGGGACTTTCACTCTCCTCCGCCCACCATCTCTGCCTAGCTTTTCCCTCTGAAATGAGGAGTGCAGCAAGCAGTCTGCAGCTGCAGCACCTATGTAAGAAGTTTGGGGGGCTGCCTATCCTGAGAAGGATGGAGACAGGTGAACACTTGGGGACTCTTACGTTCAAAAGACAAGGTTGTGTTTTATTCTCAGTAAGTAAGTAGAACACAAATACAGGGAAGTTTCCACAGGAGAGCACCAAAAGCCACTAGTTGCCCCTATAATAGCCCTGGGCAATTGAGCTCCCCCTAGAGAATTCACCCGGATTTCTAAACGGGACTTTTCAGGAGAAGAGAGAAAGAATGCTTTCTAAGCAGCAGCATCTAATGAGGATGAAGTCATTGTCAGGTTTTCTCCACGCATCCCTGAGTTGGACCACAAATTCAGGTCATCAGCCTGACTTCCAATAACTAACTCATATCCTCACTGTGTGTGGTACAGATTAAAGGGCATGTGAATCAGACCAGTGCATCCAGCTAGGTTGCCTGGACAGACTTCGAGGACAAGGCCAGGCTGCAATTCTTTTCCCCAAGAAAGCCTCCTTTAATGTCCCCAAACGATCTCAATCCAAGGAGAATTTTGTATGCAATAAAGAACAGTGTGGCTCCTTGCTTCTCATAGTCAGCGTATGAGGTTCTGGTTTTATTTCTGGCTTGCTCTTATGTAAGATTATGTCCAGAAGCCTGAAGCATTGCTGTGTATTTGGCCACCTCTGGGATTTTCATTCAACCTGGCTCACAGTCCTGGGGGTCATCAGACATCCACTCCCACAGAGTGCACAGATACCAGGCAGCCAAACTGTGTGTCTATTCAGAAATCACTTCCCTCCCCACACACCCCTGGGCACAGACCACTTTAGGCTCCGGAGATCTCTCAAGGTCTTGGTCCAGTGCTGTTCTCAGGCCATCCGGCTTCCTGGCTGGTTTCTAAAGAGGCTAGTTGCTATCGCCCAAACTCAAAGATCACACGGCTTTGCTCTGACTTCTCCAAGGGCTGATCAAGAGGCTTAGGCTGAAGCAGGAGAGATTTTAGGTTAGAACAGCTTTTGAGGAAGCTTTGTGACACCTGATTTAAAACGCGTGAAGAGCTTTATCTTCTCTAGAGGCTCACGGGTATGTCCACTGGCTATCCTTCAGGAGAGTCTGAGAGCATCTTACCTGGAGGAAGGGGGTGGACTGAAAGCCCCCAGAAGGAGAAGAGACCTGTCTCTCCCTTCAGCCAGGGAGGCAGATGACAAATAAATACCACAATGAAAGCCCAATCAGTGTCAGAACTTAACTTCTTAAATGGCAGCCTTCCAAGGACTCTGACTCAGAGACCCTTCGTCCTGCGCCCAGGCCCTTTGAGCAGGGAGCCCCAGAATGTAGTTCCAGCTCCTCCTTTCCCACCCTCTCCTTTTCACCTTCTCCTCCTCCTCCTCCTCCTCCTCCTCCTCCTCCCCCCTTTTGCTAGCAAAGCTACTTTCTGGGAGAATCCTAAAGCTATTACCTAGCCAAGCCAAATTGGCAGATGCCTAGCCAAGAAGCAGAGCTGTAGAAGGGATCAAAGAGAGGTGATGTCAGTGAAGGAAGGCCCAGAGACATGTGCAGGAGCAGGGTGTAGAGGGTGGAGTATACAGTTGACCCTTTAACACCCACAGGTTTGAACTACATAGGTCCCCTTATACACGGATTTTTTTCAATAAATACATACAGTGCCGTAAATGTATTTTTTCTTCCTTATAATTTTCTTAACGGCACTTTCTTTTCTCTAGCTTACTTTATTTTAATAATACAGCATATAAAACACATACACAATGGATGTTAATTGACTGTTTATGCAAGGTTTTGGGTCAACAGTAGGCTATCAGCAGTTAAATTTTTGGAAAGTCAAAGTTATATGTGGATTTCTGACTGCATAAGGATCAGTGTCCCTAACAGCAGTGTTGTTAAAGGGTTAGTGGTGTTTGGCTCAGCAAAAGAGGGCTAAGTTTAGTCGGTCAGGGTAAGTTTTAGTGCATCTGGAGATAAATATATAAAATAAGAGATCCATGGTGAGTCCAAAGTGTTGTGTCCACAGAGATCTGAGTCTTCAAGGGCAAGGCAAGAGTTTCCACAATCAGATGGGAATTGTCATCACATCTATACTCAGTGAGGTGGTTAGCATTCAGAAAACAAATCTAATATTTCTGTTAACAATAATTGCATAAAAAGATCTTGGAGTAAGTTCATATTAGAAGGAAAATGTTTAGAATTCAGCTCACACCCACTCTTGACGAAGCACTCTTTGCCCCTTCACCCCACCTCCCCAAGCTCCTTGAGTTACCCTAGGGAAAAAGGAGGGATCTGGCTTTAGAGATTGGATCATAAACATATCTCCATTCCCACTGACCCACACTTCCAAAGTCTGTAAGTCAGGTAAACTCCCATATCCCAAAGCATAATTGCATACGCACAGATGCACACAGTACCCTAACTCACTGACCTGCTGACCACATCTACACACAGCATCTACGTAATGGGTTTCTGTGCCATAGACCCCTTTGGCAGTCTGACGAAACCTATGAACCCCTTCATAAAACTGTTTTTAAATGCATAAAATAAATACATAAACTTAGGAGGGAAAATACTTATATTGAAGTTCAGTTTTCAAAGTATTTTAAACACAAATCTGTGGTTTGGTAATATATGGGCTTCCTTATTAAAGCTTTAAATAATGTCTGATGATTGATCTTATAACTAATATTGTAGTGACTAGGAATGATATTTTGATATATTTGTAGGAACCATAAAATAATATGAAAATATCTGTGATTCCTATTGGTAATAAAATCATAGACACTCAATACTACAGCAATTTGTTGCCTAATTCATATTAAAGGAAATGAGACACTTTAGTTAAAAGTTAGTAAAAATAAAAATTTAATTTTTTCCCTATTTAAATTCATGGAACCTTTCAATTCTCACTACAGATGCCATGAAAACCCATGGATCCTAGGCTAACAATGACCCAACTTATCCAGTATATGTGCTTATATAGCAATATACACATTCATTATACTCACAAGCACTCCCCCGCCAGTTCATACATGCACATTTCTAAATCCCACCTCACAAATGCCCAACCAACACTTTCCTATTCAGTTGTGTAATGAAAAATGTTTAACAATAAGGCCCTGGTTTGCAGCATTTGCTAAGTTCCATAGTGTAAATACTGCCACCAAGGCAGTACTTCACCTTATCAATAGATGTCACCAAATGTGACATTGGGCAGACATAAGCAGTAACACACCATTCTACCATACTGATGGAGTACATATAAATAGCCTCAGGATGTAGAAACAAGTAAAATAATTAGGAAAGGATAAATTTTAATAATTACTTTTATTTTTATATAATTTATGTAATTGTAAATAATATGATTTAATTTTTAATAATAGCTGATTTTTAATAACCAGCTTACAAAATTCCTAAATTTCATAAGGTCAGTACAAACCAGCTCCAGCATACCACCGCATATACCTTCATATTCATATATATACAAAACTGTTGGGTTATTTCTACATTCATATCCAGTCACCACTTATTTACATATGTCCCTAAGCCCCACTCATAAATATACACTTCACTAACACCTTCACTCGTACACATACCTACAACACTTACATCTGTCCATCTTTATACACAAGCTGTTCATATAGATCCTTGATATATATACTGATAATACACATTGCTACATTATACATATTCACAAACTCACAATTCATGGGTGTCCTCAAACTCATACAAACCAAACATAAAAATACAAACACAACTAGAATCCAGTTTTACTCATTCATACACACACCATTTCCATGGATCCTAAGTCCCTACTTATTTATAACACAAACATACCAACACCCCACCCCATTCTCATACATACCAAAAATTTGCAAACGTGTCAATGCATACATCCACATCATTCAAATACACTCATGAACTGACTTAACATTAAAGGTGTATTTGTTACACATATATTCAAATACCAACAGTTTTCTTACACCTCCAAAAAAATATACAACTTCCATTCATGCATATGCACAATCACCACCTACCACATACATTATTCTTATGAACTCACACATGCAAACCCCCCACATGACACCTACACACGCCGCTCATACATTCCTTATGTTCTTATGCCCTCCTGCCCCCTTGCACACTCCCACACAGACACAAGGGACAGGATTTGACACCTCCTTGGCAAAGGCTGCCATTGGCTCTGAGAGCACTTTAAGAGCCAAGGTGGAGGCCAGGGCTGGCTGGGTGACCTCAGGCCGATACATCAGGAAAGAGTAAGACAGCAACTTGGCCGTAGAGCCCATTGCTTTGCAGAACACTAGCATCAGTGTCTCCCCTTTTGTTTTTTGAGTTCTGATTCATTGAATTTCAGATCCATTAAATCTCTGTCAAAAGAAACAAAGAGACATACTGGGTTGTGTGTCCACATGGCGGAGAAGACTGAGGAAGTTCTTTGTCTGGTACCATTAAAAGCAAAACCTGAGTCTAACAAAATTTCTGTGTCAGTGGAAGATATTGGCTCATTGTTTCCCTCAGGTTGGAGGTTTGGGTAGGTGCATTACACATCAGAGGTGCTTGCTTCCCAAAGAACTGGACCCTGGGTCCTGAGAAAACACCAAAAGGAGGAGAGAAAGGGGTATGTGCTGGAATCTATAGTAGAAGAGATTCTGAGTGACCTTGGCAGTAGAGGGTGGGGGTGGTCTGTAGTCACAGGTGAGCTGGTGCAGTGTGGTCCTGACTACATGGGGCCTTCACTTGGGATACCAGCCCTTATTGGGTCAAGCCCTCATGATGTGGGTGTGGACCTCACAGCTCGTGTGTGAAAACCCTCAAACGGTTGATCACTGAGATGAGGTTGGAGTCAGGAGCTCTGGTTTTTAGCTGGGGGCTTTTCCCCTTCACAGCAGATTCTCAGTAAGTACTTGCCAAACAGAACTGAGGCACTTGGAGGCCTTATAGTGGAGTTCATCACCCAAGGAGTCCAGAGAGCAGAGTAATGTTGACCAGGGCCTGACTCAGCAACTCATGGCCATGAGGGAGGAGGGGTTGGCCATCAGAGTCCTGGCCCACCCAGTCAGGGTACCTGTATCAGACTCTAGTTCCATCTAATTCCATTACTTTAGCAGGATGTCCTGCCCAGTCGAGTCAGGTGCCTCTCCGGGATGCAGTGGGAGGAGGAGAGGGTTTGGCTTTCAAGACTGGCTGAGGAAACTTGGATAATCCTAAAACTCTCTGAATACTAAGCACCTCAACCAAAACCATAAATATTTATTCCAAATGATCTTTAAGTTTTCTTCTAGCTCTAAGATTCTGGGACACTTATTACTGAGCAAGGTAATGTACCTATACCATCTTTACCTGTTATGTGGAAATATTTAACAGTGCCTATATATCTCAGCCTTGTTGTGAAGATAAATAAGATAATATAAATGAAGTACCAGCACAGTGTCTGACCCAGTGTAAGCCTCACAAATAGCTATTATGCCTTTAAATTGAATAAGGCACTTGTAGGGAATTATAATGGGAGGTATATAAAAATACGACAAGTAGTCCCTGCCCTCACATTGTGTACGCTCTAAAATAAACATAGGTTCTACCACTTTCCAGGCGACACTAAAATCAGTTGACTTTTGAGAAATTTTGTTCAAGGCATTACAAATGAAGTATAAGACCCAAGGCTTGCTTTTGGACTAACTGCGCTGCCCAAGAGAAGGATGGACCAAACTGACACCATTAAGTGGCTCTGGAAACAATCAGAGTTCAGAGGAGGAAGGGGAGGGTTGGAGTAACCCAGGAAGTCTTCCCAGGGCAGGAGGGCTAAGCAGGTGCTCAGGGCGTGTAAGAACTAGATACACCAGGAAGAGAGCATTGTGGCTTCAGCGAACTGTCCTCCCAGGATGGGTGGAAAGAGATACTGGAGCAGGAAAATGAAAGCCCAGTCCTACACTCCTCATTTATGCAATTGCTTACAAAAGAGAACTTTAATGAAGGACCTACTTTTTGACAAGCACTATCATTAAACACTGGGACATGTAAGAATAAGAATGGCATAGTCCCTGCCCTCAAGGGGATCTGTTCTCATTAGACTTGTATACAAGTGCCTTCGGAGGTGGCGAGGTTCTCAGAGGGACAAGTGGGAAAAGTCTAACAGAAGGGAAGGAGCCATTTCTCCAGCTTCTCCTGGTGGGGATATGGGCAGGAGGAGGTTTGGTAAGGGAATAACAATAACTAAAATTTATTAAGTGTTTCCTCTGTGTCCTATACCATTTACATATGTCACCATATTTTATATGCCTGCCCATTCTATGAGGTAGGTACTATTATTGTCGTCATTTTATAGAGGAGGAAGCAGGAAAAAAATTGGTTCCCTTTGCTGGGAAGGCGAAAGGTAGAGCCAGGAGAGTGGTGCCAAGGTTTGGACAGTACCTTAAAAGTTGTCTGTTCTCCTGTCCACTTGCTCGCTGCTGCTGGGCTGCCCTCCTCACACCTTCACTAGAGGGACCCAGTACCCTGTCCCTGGCTAATGCCATCAGTGCATCTGCCTAACCCGCAGCCAAGACTTGTGAATGCCCATTTGCTCAACACATAATGGGGATTAGAATTCATTAATGCACTACAAATTAAAGTATTAATAACGGCTGCGGAGTTTAAATGAGAGCCAGGGAAGGGAAGCGGGCGAGGGGCCGCCCCTCCCACACCTCCCACCTAGCTACATTGTTCTGGCACAGGCAATCCTGTGCTCTTTAATATGCTGTGACAGCCGCTGAAGTGACCCCAGACAATAAACAGGGCCTCCTAGTTAAGTATTAATCTGCCAAAAGAATGACCTTCATCCACTAAAGAAGAGATGTTTTTAAAAACCTTGCCAGTGGAGGAAGGATCATTTGCTCGCTCATTTAGCATATTAAAAGGGTATTATTGCTACAAACAAGAAATCTAAATGAGGCCTGGGCAGGAGCTGTGGATAACACTCCTGATTAAAGGTGCAGGGTAATGATGAATACAGAGGCTGAATCCCTTATTGTTCACCAACATGGCAGGACCTGGCTGCTGGGACAGCAAGAGCATTGAGCCCCAGCTGGGACCAGGTGCTGTCAGGAAGGAATGGTGTATGAACAGCCACTGAGGGGCTGCCCACCCTCACCCTGACAGGTGGGGCTCAGGGGAGAGGTGTTTGAGGCAGCTCCAGAGCAAGGGAGCCCCGTGAGGTACCTCAGGTAATTCCCTGGAGTGACCACAGCCTTCCTTTGCATCTCTCAACGGTCCCCTTTGACTTGTTTACTTAAACCTTCTCCTGTCCCTGCTGGTCAACTCTGTGGACAGTGCCCTTTCCTGAAAACCCTGGCAGCTCTCCCAGGGATGATCTCCTGTTTGGTCCCAGGAGAAAGAGTCAGGCAGGCAGAGAGGGAGAGAGAGAGACGTTGGAGATGTCAGCGGGGAGCTGGGCCAAGAAACTGGGTGGTTCATCCTTTAGCCTGTGGCAGTCTGTCCAGAGAAGATGGAGCCTGGTGAAGCCTCGAGCGGAGGGGGAAAAGAAATATAATCAAGGAAAAAAAAAAACCCAAAAGATATAAATGTAAACTCCAACAAAATTGGGGGGACAGGGTTTCCTGCCATGTTCCTAGTATCCCATTAGGTTACATGAGAACTGACAGCTGACTGAGATTTAAATTCAGCCCTGGGGATTTACTATCTATGGAAGAAGGTAAGAATGTCCACAGGAAACTGGTAGGAATCAATCAAAGTTTTAAAAATACAGAATATTTAGAATATAAATAATTATCGATAACAGGAAATAGTGACAAAATTATAGATTAATTGAGTACAAATTGAATTGAATTAATGTAATTACAGAATTAAAGGGGGAGTGGAATCATCCTAAGAGCTAATAGCACTGACGCATTCGAGTTTGTTTGTGGTCTATGTTCTCCTGAGGACAGGGACTTTGCTCATCTCAGTGTCTCCAGTATCCCTTATAGTTCCCGACACACACTGGATGCTGTGGGAGAGACAACACTATTTGTTCCCCACATGGTTTCCTCTTCCTGGGCTAAAATGAAGAAACATTTCTCAGTCTCCCTTACAGCTAAATAAGAAGTATATGATTAAGGGTTGGCAAATAGGAACATGAGGAGAAGTGATTTGCCCTTTATGGCATGAGACATAGAAGAGACGATTAACCTTACCATCTCTCCCTTCCCCTGCCACAGTGACCTTGGCCAGTATGTGGTGAGACAGGGCATCACAAGATGAAAGGAGGTTGGACCCCTGGGTTATTGGGTGGAGGACAACCCCGACCAGCCTGTAGCAAACTCTTCAGACTTCTGTTGCATTGTATCACTGAGCTATAGCTTAGCTATTGAAGCATGGGAGTTAATTATCCCGAATAATATATGTGATGGTTGATAAATATTTGTTGAGTTAATAACCAAATATTCTTTAATCCTCACTATAATTTACAATAGGTATAGTTGTATCTGCTTTACAGATAAGAAGAGATTCAGGGTTAAGAAGTAATAGAGACAGAAGTTAAACTTATGTCTACAAATTCCATGCTCTTCTTCCTATACCTGACTGCCTGTCAAGAATAGTATATATTTTATGTGAAACTTATTAAAACCTATCTCAGTGTATTAGAGGTTAGGGACTTTCCAAGTGAGAAGGTCCCCTGGTCATCACTGCCATTGGGACAGGGTTGTCATTTTGGATGCAGTCAAGGCCTTCTGAATTCCAGCGTTTCACTGAAGAGTATTGGCCAAGTGTTTTCTCTCTTAGGGTGGTAAGGCAGGGCTAGGGGCAGGATTTTTTACCCTAGCATTTCTCAGCTTAAGAAAGAGGGATCAAGACCCGTCTCCTCAGAGAGAATGACTCATGCTGACTTTTGTATCTAATCTTCTACATAGATTAATCAACCACTCAACAGTTTCCAAAGCTCTGTAGCCTGGCCTGCCTGAATTAGAAGCATGAAAATAGCCAAAGGTAAATACTAACAAGTTAATTCACGCTGCGAATTCCCTTCTTCTGCTGCCACTGCCACAAAGGAGGCATATGGTAGCGTGAGAGGGGGAAGACCTCCACCCCAAGCCAAGAGGGAAAGGTGCTCGGTGTATAAGGGGGAAAGGAGGTGTCTGTGGAACTGGAAATAAGTTTAATCTCTGAGAGGAGAACTAATAAGACTCAACCATAATGGACAAGGTTAATTATCTGTAAAGAAATCCAGGGGGCAGAAATGGGTTGTTCTCAGCCTCCATTCAATATATCTCTCTCTGGTTCCCTGCAGGTCTGAATATTCCGTTCAGCTAGCAGAATATGCACTTACTGAGTAAAAATTATGTGCTAAGCATGGGGCCAGATGCTGGGGACACAGATGTGAGTAAGAAGGGTCAGTGTGGCTCACCTGGGCTGAGTGTCAGTTGAAGTACCCTGTAATCCTGGGAAATAGGTCTCTCTCCCCAGGGCTGCCACAAAACCACAGGGTGCCTTGGTGGGATGCAGTGTTGCTCAGTAGCTCCCCTAGGGGCCAAATTCATCTGAATTAAATTCCTTTTTCTCTTCTCCACTTTCCAAACTTCTCTTTAAGATCTGTGTTTCCCAGGGAACTGTAGCTCCGTGAAGCCAGAATCCATACAATCCTAGACATTAGAGCTGAACAAATCCAGAGAGGTTGTTATCACTCAAACTCCCCATCTTAAAGATGAAGAAACTGAGATTCAAAAAAGGAGAAAAGAACTGACCGAGGTCACTCTTTGGGTTTTCCTGGGGGAACCTACATAGTTCATGTGCGTTTGTTAACATTTAAGCCAGAAAATGTATTAAAGTTACTTTGTAAACTAATCAATAGATGGACTGGTAAGGTGGCAGTGGGAGAAAAGGTGATTGTCTGCTCAGTGTCTGCTACTCAGATCCCCTCCCTAACTTGTGTCCATCCTTCATTCCACTCCCTTCCCTTAATTCCAGATCCTCTTTAACTCTCACTTCTAAAGCAATTTGAATGCAAGGACCACAGGGAAATTGGAGCCTGAGAGAGCTCCCTTGGCTGAGAAATTAGTCAATCTAATTACCCTCTCATACTGTATTTATCTCAATGGGAAGGGCTGCCAATGGTCTGTCAATGACAGACAAGGTGAATGTGAAGTAGCTGAAAACGGTTAGGGTCTTAATTGTGTGAGCTGCCTTAAGGGACACGACATTCTTTCCTGGAGCTGTAAGACTGGGCCATCTCCACCCTGACACCCTTGGCTCAGTCCACTGCTCTTTGGCGTTCCCATGGCAGACGAGCTAGGGTGACAGCTCATTCAGAGCTGTTCCCTGGGGATTCCAGCCCAGCTCAGTTGTTACCTCCATGGTACCTCCCCTGACCTCCGTTCCCAGAGTTCATGTTCCCAAATGTACTGTGCACACCTCTCTCAGAGAAATCACCACGTGGCATCGCCACTCTGTTCCTCTGCCTTTCTTCCCCACCAGCTGAGAACTTCTTGAGAGAAAGCACAAGCCATCCTGGTTTATCTGTCCCCGGCGCAAACACAGGGCCAGTGCACAGTGTTATTTAATGAATGCATTTAAATCTAAGTAAAGTTTAAATCAATTTTCAGTTTCTAGACTCTTACCCTTGCTCTGCTGTTTCACCTGGCTCTGCCCTGTGAGGCTTGAAGAGGTGCTACTAGATAGCCAGGCCTATCAAGTATTGTGCCTGGGACTTTACCTGCACTATCACAGCCCTGTGGGATAGGTTTAAAATCTCATCTTCATTTAAGGAGTTAAGTAACTGGTCGAAGTTTTCACAGCTGGTAAGTGCAGAAGGTAGATTAGAGCACTGGACTGTCTGACTCTATAGCTCATGGTCCCCAACAGACAACACCTTAACTTGGCCGACTCAATAAGTCCTGCTGACACACATCCGCAGTTGGAGATTGTCAATGATATTTGTGGCCTCTGTGAAAATCCTCACTCCCTAACTTTCTGGGTTGTTATGAAGTCACATACTACCTAGACTGGACTTAACAACTTTATTTCCCAGTGACATCTGCCTCTGCATATAGTCCTGGCTCTGTTATAAAAGCCCCTCCCTCACCTGAGCCAGAGCTGCACTGCTCCCCCTGCCCCTGGCTGCTCTGCAGGGTTTCACTCTGGCCTTATTTCAGATTCTGGGCCTCAGTCCCTTATGAACTCCAGTGGCTTTTACATAATAATGACCAACAAAGACAAGAGCTGTCTTCAGTAAATGCTCAGGACAAAAAATCCCCTGCCATAATCCCCAGAGATCAAATAGAAGGTCTTACCAGTCTGGCCTCCCAGGCTTGGGTCTGCTATTCAGGTATCCCCATATAATTCCCTGGTACTTTGATCTGTCTATTTCCTGCTGACCTCTTTGTTAATTTATTTACACTTTCACTCTTTTAAAAACTGTATGAAATTTAGACATTTTAAGTTTTGAGTCACCTAGGAGGTATCTCTGCTCATACTTTCTTCAGCTACCAGAGAGCCTGACCTCCCCCTGTAGCATCTCAAAAGTCAATGGACACAGGTGAACATGTCATCTGAGCATAGAAGTAGAACAAAAAGGGGCAGGGTTAAGGAAGGGAGGAGGAGAGGCCGGACAGGAGGGAGAAGAGGAAGGAGATACTGGATAAATCTACAGGTTGAGGAAATCTCAGAGTCGAGGCTAAAACAGTGGTCAAAGTTGTGGGAATGAGAGAAAGGACACTTGGAGAACTACAGAGAGAAGAGAAGGCTGCCACTGTAGGGATTCCAAGGTCGTGGAGTTTGCCTGGTAAGTTTTCTGTTTCCTGGGTTGAGAATTCTCCTCTGCTCACAAGAAAGAAAATGCCCTTGAGGACACCTCCAATTCAGGATTAAAGTACCAGGGAAAAATGGCTCCAAGAGAGATGGAGAGAGTCTCACCCATTTGGAAAGGAATGCCAAGAGGTATTAAATACAGAGTGTCAAACTTCAAAGAAAGAGAAGAAGCTCAGGAAGAACCCGGGGTCTGGAAATAACTCTATTGTAAATATCTACATTTTGCTGACAGACCAGACTGCTCCAGATGCTGAGAAAGAAGCAGCCTGCACAGGTGATGGATTTTTCCCCGGATATGGTACTCTGTGTCACAATTAACCTCTTGATGAGAGATTCCTCTCAATTAAGCTTTAGTTGACAGGTGGTGAAACCTGGACAACTGGCAAGGCTTGACTGACACCTGGAGAAGATGAAGCCATTAATTCTTTCTCTTCTTACCTCCCATTCTAAATTCCCCCTCCTTCTTGTCAAATATGCTTAGCCTCTGAATACACATTTCCAGTGTCCTTCTAGAAAACTTGCCATGAACTCTTCCTTCCCCCATCTCAACTTCCATTTGAGTCAAGTGCCTCTCCCCTGGACAGGCCTAGCACAATGCAGAGATTTTTAATTATTATTGAATTTATTGGGATGACATAGGTTAATAAAATTATATAGGTTAGATGAACAATTCTATAATACATCGCCTGTGTATTTATTGTGTGTTCATCAGCCCAAGTCAAGTCTCCTTCTGTCACCATTTATCCCCCCTGGGCCCTCTTCCACCTCCTCCCACCCTTTTGTCCCTCTGGTAATCACCATGCTGTTGTGCAACTATGAGGTTTGTTTTTATTTTTGTTTTTGCTTAATCCCCTCACCTTTTTCACCCAACCTCCCACCCACCATCCCTGTAACAACTATCAGTCTGTTCTCTGTATCTATGTGTCTGTTACCATTTCGTTTGTTAATTAGATGTCACATATAAGTGAAATCATATGGTACTTGTCTTTCTCTGACTGGCTTATTTCACTTAGAATAATACCCTCCATGTCCATCCATTCTGCCGCAAAAGGTAAGATTTCCTTTTTTATAGTCAAGTAGTATTCCATTGTATACATATACCACATGTTTTTTATCTACTCATCTACTGATGGGCACTTCAGCTGTTTCCCAATCTTGGCTATTGTAAATAACACTGCGATGAACATAGGGGTGTACACATATCCTTTTGACTTAGTCTTTTGGGGTTTTTTTGGATGTATTCTGAGAAGTGGAATCACTGGGTCACAAGGCAGTTCTATTTAGTTTTTTGAGAAAATTCCATACTGTTTTTCACAGTGGCTGTACCAGTCTGCATTCTCACCAACTAGGGTTCCCTTTTCTGCACATTCTCGCCAATACTTGTTGTTTGTTGATTTATTGATAAAAGACATTCTGACAGCCATGAGGTGGTATCTGTTGTGGTTTTCATTTTAATTTCTCTGATGATTAGTGACATTAAGCATCTTTTTATATGTCTATTGGCCATCTGCCTGTCCTCTTTGGAGAAGTATCTATTCAGGTCTTCTGCCCACTTTTAAATTGGATTTTCTTTTTCGGTGTTGAGTTTTATAAATTCTTTATAAATTTTAGGTATTAACCCCTTAGCGATAACTACAGCAGCATGAAAAAGGACACAGAAACCATGAGAAATAACCAGTCAGAAATGAAGAATACAGTAACTGAAATGAAGGAATAAAACAGTAGGTTGGATAAGGCAGAGGATCGAATCAGCAATTTGGAAGACAAAGTAGCAGAAAATATCTTATCAGAGAAGCAAAAAGAGAAAAGAATTTAAGTAAATGAAGACAGTTTAAGGAACATTTGGGACAGCATGAAGTGTAACAACATCCGCATCACAACGTTATCAGAAGGAGAAGAGAGAGCGAGGGATCGAGGACCTATTTGAAGAAATAATGACTGAAAACTTCCCTAACCTGGTAAGAAAAAGACACCCAAGTCCAGGAGGCACAGAGATCTTCAAAGATGAACCCAAAGAGACCCATACCAAGATACAACATAATTAAAATGGCAAAGGTTAAAGACAAAGAGAGAATCTGAAAAGTAGCAAGAGATGGTTACCTACAAGAGAGTTCACCTAAGGCTGTCGACTGATTTCCCAATAGAAATATTTCAGGCCAGAGGGGACTGGCATGAAACACTCAAAGTGATGAGAATCCAGGATCTACAACCAAGGCTATCCAGCAAGGTTATCATTCAAAATTGAAGGAGAAATAAATAGCTTCCCAGAGAAGAAAAAGCTAAAGGAGTTTGTTACCACCAAACAAGTATTATAAGAAATGTTAAAAGGTATTCTTTAAGGAGAGGTAAAGAAAACAGAGGAATATAGTTAAAAGAATAAGCTGGCAATAAATGTATACCTATCAATAATCACTTAAATGTAAATGGCTTAAATGTTCCAATCAAAAGACAGAGTAGCAGAATGGATAAGAAAACAGGACCCATACACAATCTATCGAAAAGAGCCCCACCTCAGAATAAAAGATACACCCAGACTAAAAGTAAAGAGATGGAAAAGATATTTCATGCAAATGGAAAGGAAAAAAAGCTGGGGTAGCATACTTATATCTGACAAAATAGACTTTAAAACCAAGGCTATAGTAAGAGACAAAGAAGGACACTGTGTAATGATAAAGGGAGCAATCCAAAAATAGGATATAACCTTTGTAAATATACTTGCCACACTGCAATTTTAAAAATAGCCCTTAGTGCATTGCTTATAATCTCTCTGTCTTCTCTACCAGATTGCAAGTTCCTTTAGGGAAAGAACTCTGTTTTACTCACATACTTTGCCTGAGTTTCTAGCATCATAGCACAGTGCCTATTATATCATATAGGTCAAATAAATGTTTGAGTGACTAAATGAACGTCTATGAATGAACTATAAATCTAGGCCAATAGTATGGCACTATTCTGTGTTCTAATATAGAGATTTAGGGATGGCACAAGCACGTCTTAAGAAATGAAGTGACTCAAAATAACACTAAACCAGTCACCACCCCCTGACCAAACACCTCTAAACCAGTCACCAAAAAATTACTTCGCAGTCACCACTATACTATAAACATGTCTTACTATGCCTGTACAAATGTCCAAAGCCATTACTGGCTCACTAAGTAGAATCGTTTGCTGTTAGGACTGCTTTCTCTGGAGGGACAGGGAAATCACACATTCTAACGATCACATGCTCCTTTGGTGCCAGCCTGACTTCACACTGCACCCCACAGCTGGACCAGTAGTCACATGAAGCCATGCTACTCTGTGTGTGTGTGTGTGTGTGTGTGTGTGTGTGTGTGTGTGTGTGTAACAAGCCTGTGCTGCTCAGCATCACATCTGCAAGTGTCACATTAACACTGAAAGAGACATTCGCAAAACCCCTGAGGGAAGGCACCACCCATCCCACAGGTTCCCAGAGGACGCACAGGCCAGGATGGGAAAAGCAGCTCTGTGATGGAGCCGGCAAGGCTTTCCCAAAATTTGAGGATGATGTCCCTTGGGGCAAGAAAGGTAGCAACACTCTTGCTTGAATTCTTTGAATTAACAAAAGGACAGGCACATATAAAACTCTTGTAAATAACCTTTCTAGTTTCTGGTAAAGAACAAAAGGATATTATAGGATCACTGTGTAAATTTTCTACTAAAACTCTTCTCAGAGCCAGGGAGTAGTTCTTTCAAGGAAGAAGGTAAGATGTTGGGAAATGCTACAGGCTTGCTTTATGGCTCTCAGGGTTGGAAATGCCTTTTGTTTGGGTGGCAGCTTTAGAGAGGTGGGAGGCATGAGACCCAGGGAGGAGAAGGCATGAAACTAGATCTTTAGATCAGGCCACACCTTAAGAGAGGAGGAGATAATGGTTTTTAAGTTTTACAGCCAGGCCACCCAAAACAGGAGAGCAAAAGAATACTAAGGCTGAATCCGTAACTAAGAAAAAGCCATGGGCTTTTAAACCCTGATCATGATGTCAGGCTATATAGGGCAAGCTCATGAACACTCCATCCAGGGTCCGGCCAGCATTTCTCGTGGCCAGGGTGATGAAGCCCAATATCTGGGAATAGCCTACAAAAGACTTTACTTCCAGTTTCATCCAGCGAGTGGGGAGGGTGGAATTGTGGAGTGCACCATGCACAAGCTGCAACAGGTTCACAAAACAGTTGTTGAAATCATAGATTCTAGGCACCAGTCGCCACTCTAGTAGAGGTTCGCTACTAGAGAACCTCTGACGATGGGATCTTGGAACCAGCCTTTAACTAGCTCCCAACGAAACTCTTATCACTATGAAATTTGAAATCCAATGGTTTAACACTTAAGAGGACACATTTTGGGTAGAAAAGACATCTACTAGATGTTTTACACCCATTGACCATGACTCTAGGAAGTTGCTTAAGCCCGCAGTCCTCAGTTTCCCATCTATAAAAGAGAAATAGCAATAATAACATCAATGTTTAGGGTTATTGAGCAGATTAAGTGACATACTGAATGTCCAGCGCTAGCAATATGCCTGACACACGGTAATAAGTGGTAGTTATTATTATATAATATGTATTACAGTCTTTTTTGGTAAACAAAATGAATGCACATGAAATAACTGCAGAGAGCTAGTAACCAGGTGACCTGATATTCTCAGAACCATCATGAAGGACAATATTTTCCCTTTTAATATGCCCCACTTATTTTCATGAAGAAGATACACTACATCTTTTTCTGTTTCTCCAGTTGGGGCTGCCTAATTGTTGCTACAACTTTCATGCAATTTTTCTAAGGAGATAATATTTGATTGGGAGACTGTGAGTGTCCACTTCAGGACCCAGCTGTCTGCACCCTTACTTACTAGCTGTGGAGAGGATAATAATACCCAACTCACAGTGCTATCATGGGGATTAAATTACATAAACCATGAAAAGTGCTTAGTGCAGTGTCTGGCACATAGTAAGTGTTTATGACAAAGTCACTGTTTTTAAAGGTACAGGGCTTTAAAAAAAACAAAACAGCCATTCCCAGGGGTCATGCACTCATACACTCACTCAGAAAATTAATTTTTGAACTTAACAATGTGTCTAGGGTTGTTCTTGGTTCTGGGAGCATGAAAAGAAAAGATAATCCTTTCCTTCTAGGACCTTAGTTACAGTGATGCTTAAAACAGGAAATGGCATGAGATTATTATTGTATGGCAAAATCAAATGAATAACATATGGAAACACGTGGTGGTTTGGGGGAGACAAACTAAAGAAGGTTACAAGAAACCACGATAGACTGATCTGAATAAGAGGGTGCGATCTTGAAAGGGAGAGGTGAACCAGAGCCAAGGTGAAGAGGACATATGCAAATTGCATTTATATGTAAAGGGCATATACCTAGAGGGTAGACTCGTACAGTTACCTTCAGAAGTCCCTGCATTCTGAGCCAAAGGTTGGCTCCATGCCACCAGAGAAGGGATGCAGTTATTAAGATGCTGACAGGCTGCAGGTATACACAGTACAGCAAGAAGACTGCTCTCAGGTGGCAAGTTCAGATCTGGAAGGATATCACAGACAGAGCCAGTCATAGGCTACAAACATATATCCTTTCTTTTTCATTTTATCCCCATGTTTTCCCTTACTTTTTTCGCGGGGGGGAGGGTGTGGTGAGGAATGGAAGGAGTAAGGGAATTGAGCGTACAGAGCCTATTCTCATTGCACCTGCCACAAAGACCCTGCATCTGCTACCCACATCTCCCAGTCCCTTCCAACACAAAGCCATGACCTTGAAGTCGATCATCACTGTACATTAAAGATGCTAACTCAGAAAGAATCAGGAGTACAGGAGAACAGAGAGCTGAAAGAGAATAAAAAATAAAAGGCAAAAGAAGGGGAAAAGCTGGTGAGAAGCCCAAAGAGAAGAAATAAGAAGAGAACAATGGACAAATGTACCATCTATTTTACCTTGAAACAGTTACAATGGATGGGTGGATTTAGGTAAGGTGGTTTATCTTACCACCATACAGGTTTCTGCACTTTTCTTCTCACCATTTATACCTAGAAACACTGCCTGAGGTCTTCTGGAAAGACACTCACAAATAAATATATTTTTTAAATCCATGAAGTCAGTCATTTACTCATTCACAAGTATTTACTGAGCACTTCCTATATTCCAGGCACTGTGCAGATGCAGGGCATATAAAGGTGAACACAAGATAGATGATAGTGTATAGCTTTATTTTAAATAACCCATCAGACACTTTTGAATTGAATGCTGTAGCTTAAATGTGCTAAGCATTGCAGAAAGTAAAAAATAATTTTAAGACATATTCCATATTCTCAGAAGGTTTTCAGTCTGCTTGAGGATATAATAGTAATGTATCTGAATTAATCATCCCCTCTGAATAACTCCAGTCCTCAGCGATCTTTCATCCTTTTGTACTATTATGTCTGTCTGTCTCTCCACTCATGGCACACCTAGCACACACTACCTTGTTTGCTGCTGACCTGTTCATGCATGTACTTATTTCAACCTACAAAAGGCCTGTATCCATTAGCCTATGCTATTTAACAAACTGTGGTACAACTCTTTAGCTTAAAATAGCAACCATTCATTTTGTTCATGATTCCATAGGTGCAGCCTTGATTGGGCTCAGCTGTGTGATTCTTCTGGCCTGGCCGGGTTTATGCACATACCTACTGTCAGATGCTAGTGTGCTAGCAGCTCTGCTTTGGGGGGTTAGATGGATGATAACTAGGGCATGAGAGGTAACTGGGAAACATGGTCTCTAAACTTTTTCTGGTTGGTCTGAATTTCTTCATATGGCAACTTGGCAGAGTTCCAATAGAATTAGTAGAAATGTGCAGTCTTCCGAGGCCTCTCGGCTTGAAACTGACACATTACCAGCGCTGCTGCATTCTGTTAGCCAAAGCAAGTCACAGGACCAGCCCAAAATCAAAGGCTTGAGAAAAGGACTTTACCTTTTGACGGGAATAGCTGCAAAGACACATCTCAAGGACACGAAAACAGGAAGGGGTGCACTCAAGCCATTTACTAGCAGCCTACCACTTGGTCTGTTAAGCTTCTTAAGAGAGATGCTATTTACACATTTTTGTATTCCTAGAGCTGGGGGAATAGCCGGCTCTTACTGATGGTATAGGAGCAAAAAGCCAGTCTAGAGAACTGAGGAAGGCCCCCCGAAAGAAGAACATTTAATGTTGAGATTTGAAGGATATATAGAGGTTAACTAAGTGGAGAGCATTCTAGTCACAGAAAACTCTGTGCGCAAACTCTGGAAGTTGAAAGGATCCTGGGATATTCCAGAAAGAGAAATAATGAGTAAGATGGGAGAGTGGTTGTGCCGGGGGTGGAGTGGAGGAGAGGATTCTGCAGGGCTAGGCGGGCACCATAATTGAGAGCCTCGTAAACCTTGATAAGGAATGTGGGCAGTGGGAAGTCATTAAAGAGTTTTAAGCAGAGAAGAGAAATGATGAGGCTTGTGTTTCTAAAAGATCACTTTGACTGCAGTATGGAGAATGGATTAAGGGAGACGAATGTAGAAGTGGGAATAATAACGTCCTAGTTTAAATTTGCAAATACCTCTGGCAAGATTAAAGGGTTGTCAGCGACTTACACTTTAAGGGCATGATGCAGGGCAGAGATGCCCCCCACCCCCAATTCTGAGCTGCCAGAACCTTCGATCCGTTCAGGAAGGGGAGAAAGGAGACTGCAGGGAGCATGCTCAGCTTCCTGGCAATGCGTAACTCCTGCCAAAATCTAGGCAGGAAGAACAATAGAAAGGTCATTGATTAACTCTTTTTACCTTTCCTTTAGCAGAACTAATCACTTTACTTTAAGTAAGACATTTTGTTTTGATTAAAGTAATAGCCATGAATAAGTTTAAGGAAATTAATTTCCAGGACACTCAAATCTAACAGGACTTTATTTCCTGTCAGAAATGAGGTTAACCCAACTCTTACCTTTGCTGACATCTAACGGTTGCTATCATTTATTGAACTCCTACTATGTGCCAGGCAATTTACATAGTTTATCTTGCGTGGTGCTTCCCATAACCTCTTTAGGTAGATGCAGTCAATCATTCTATCTTACAGATGAGATTCAGAGAAAATATACCACTTATCCAAGGTAACACACGGGTAAGAGCAGGGCTGAAATGTGAAGCAGCCACTTTAATCCCAACATCCATAGTAGCTAGCAATCGCTCCTTAAGCCTTGCAATGTGCCAGGTACAAGGTTAAGTCCTGGTTTGCTTTTTATTGTTTCATCTTCCCAGCAACCCTTTAAGATAAGTGCTATTATCATCTCCACTCTACAGATGAGGAAAATGAAGTTCAGAAAGGTCACATAGCTTGTCCAAGCCCACATAACTGGGTCTAACATCAGAAGCTGCATTTAAAAAAATTGTTTTAATCCTCACATGAGGATATGTTTATTGATTTTAGAGAGAGGGGAAGGGAGAGAGAGAGAAAGCAAAACATTGATGTCAGAGAGAAACACTGATTGGTTGCCTCCTATATGCACCCTGACTAGGGATTGAACCCACAGCCCAGGTATGTGCCCTGACCAGGAACTAAACCCACAACCTTTTGGTATACAGGACCACACTCTAACCAGCCAGACCATCAAGCCAGGGCAGAAGCTTCATTTTTAACCATAACACACTGTCTCCCATGCTTTCCACTTACACCATACTGTCAAGAAAATATTGAATTTTTCCTTAAATGACCACACCCTCATTTCCCCTAACCCTCATGCACACAAAGCTCTGAATCATGGAAAGAGAGTGAGTACCCTCACATTGATGTGGTGGTCCTTGTCCACCACATCAACTATAAGCCTCCGGACGGCAGAGTCGGAGTCTTGGACCACTGTCTAGCTCCCTCTGGCACCGAGCAAGGTGATCCACGCCCAGAACCGTGTGGATCTGTGCTGCTCACGTATGTTGCCATCTTTGCTTACACATGTGGAAACACTAACAAGCTGGGTTCTCTGAATGACTCTGACTAACAAGATGACCAGGTAGGCAGCCTGCCCCTGCAGCTGCATCTGTACAGGATGGATCAATGCCACTCCAGAACAATGACCAGCCAGTCCACACCCTGCCTCCCTCAGTGCTGAGGGGCCTTAGGGAGCTGCAGCTGCACTCGGATGCTGCCGTTCCACCACGCCGTCAGTCACCAACTTGAGAGAAGCTAGCTCGGCTCCTCAGGCAACAACACTGGGAGGAATAATGAGCTGCTCTGGGGAAAGCAAGACTTTGTGATCAGGAGTCATATGGGGCTGTCACAGTGACAGACGGGCCTAAAGGCCCCTTCCCCGCTACACTGCCCCAGTGACATAGACTCTGACCCCCAGATCTGCCTGCCCCTTGAGGCTGACTTGGGATGGCAGGGGGCAGAAAAAGGAGCATAGGACCATGCAACCAGCAGAGAAGGAAAAAGCCACTATGTTCTTACAGGAGGTTATTTGAGTATTAGCTGTATGCTCACAGCAAAAAGCTCCACAGGCCCACTTTATTTACCTATATCATGGGAGAGTTAGTTTGACTTTCACCTCTAAAAATGTAGTATCTTCCATCTGTAAAATGTGGGTAGTGAATATACCCATTATTGTATGTGAGTGGGAGAGAATCCTAGCCTTGAAGTCAGAAGACTCAAGTTAAAACCAAGCATCTCCTTTACTTTCTATATAACTTCAGTTAAGTTACTTGACATTTCTGAGCCTCAGTTTGCTCATTTTTAAAGTGACCGTAATAAGTGCATTTCTCACAAGATCCTTGTGAGCATTAAATGAGACAACATATGTGTGAAACGCTTAACACAATGTCTGATATAGAATAGGAGTTCTGCAGACATTTATTGATTAGGTTGTGAGTTATTGCCAGTGAACACAGAATGGCTTTTTGAAACTGGAAGACACATAGTTTACTCTTAGTGTTTGGTATTAGTCTAACTATTGCATTAGTATCAGTACTGGTATTGTTAGGGGTAGGAGTGGGAGAATTTGGGGGCAGAGAGAGGCAGGAATGTTCTGCCTGTGCTAAGGAAGCTGTTGGCTCCAAAAGTGGATCTGTGTACTTTAATGACTCCAAGTCCATTAGCTGGGTAAAATTCACTGGACAAGAGCATGACTGGGGTGAGCAGTGGTGGGGGTAAGGGGAGGACAATGGGAGAAGAGGTGGAGGAGAAGAAAAGAAGGAAGGAGGACACAGAAGATGGCTCACATAAAGAAGGAGAAAAGCCATCTAGCTCTTTCCCTTCCTGAAAACCTTCCAAGGACCCATGGTTTGCAAGAAGAAATCCGTGCTTCTTAGCCCAGGCACAAGCCCCACACAATGGGGTGACATCAGCTCTTGCCATGTGTCCACATAGTTATGCTCCAACCACACTGACCAAGTACTGCTTTTTAATGTCTTTGTCCTTGGGGTTCCTTCTGAGTTGAAGGTCCGTCAGCTCTTTTTTGTCTTAGTTATAAAACTAGCAGGCATCCTTCAAGTATCAACTCTGGGAAACTTTTCCTGAGTCCCTAAGGCAGAATTAGTCCTTCTTTCCTGGATGACACCGGGACTATACATGCACCTCCTTTGATGGCACTATTTCAGGACTATTTGCTTTCTTCCCTGCCTCCCATGCCAGGCAGAGCTCCCTGGAAGTGGGATCTGTCTGTTGTTCATCTTTGTAGCCTGGCACTTGAGCTGTGGGCCTGGAGCATGTGGTGTTTAACAATGGGTTATGGAATGACCACCCTCCTGAGTGGGAGGGGCAGGAGAAGAGAATGAGGGAAAGGGCGCAGACAGGAGGGAAAAGGAGACCAAGGATGAACGAGGAAGAGGGAAGGAATAGAAAGGGGTGAGGAGGTGGAAAAAATGCCACTAGATAACAGCGGGGAGAAGGGAAAGGAAGAAAGGAAAAACACACAGAGATAAAGTAAAGAGAATAAAAAGGTAGAGAGTGTAGATAGTGAAAGTAGGGTGGTGGTTGAAAGAAGATGGAAGAAGTGGGTTCTGGAGGATCTCTGGGAATTTCTCAGCATCCATTGCCTGGCCCAGGGCCTTCAGCTTCCTGTCTATGCATCCTCACAAGGCACCAGGGTTGGGTCCACACTGGCTGACCTACATCTGGGGCATCTGTTAACTGAGGTGACTGCAAGGCCACTGCATAAAGAAAGTGTGACTTCTCTACACCTCACACACACAGCAGGTCCCTGTGTGTATGAATAGTCAACACTTACAATATATAGGAGGTTCCTGCATTCCTGAACCTTCTTCCCTGCCATCACCTACTCCAGCTGGTAGATGCCACTGGAAAACTACTGTCTGGAGCCTACTGTGTGGGGGCAGACTGAAGACCCAGCTGTATTTAACCGGACCCAGTGGGTTTTTCTTTCTTTCCTGGGTTGAACTCCACCAACTCACCCAAAGTACCTCCTCTCACTCAGTTTCAAGAAGTCACTGCAGATGAACTGACCAGGTACACGTGCTGCCAGCTAGGGTCATGGGTACACTGCAGTAGGAGTTACCCAGCAAGTGCTCTGAGGGTAGGACTCACCTGGCTCTCATTGTTCTCTGATGAGGGCTGGGCCGTCTTTTCCAGGCAGCACTCAGCCCTTGCAGAGCAATCAGAATGGCTTTCTGAGTGTGGGTATTACAGGAGCTACACCACTTGAGGTCAAAGTAAATATCATTAGGGAAGAAAGTGCCTGGAGGCCTCTCTGCACCTTTATCTCTCAGCTTCCCAAGGGAAGCTGTTGGGGGCTGGACTTAAATAAGTGGCTCTTCAGTTAATTTCAAGACCCACTTAATTTGCATGATTTGGCCCTAGTCCCTTCCATCTTCTTCCTGATGCCTTCTCCCTTGTCAGCCTTCTTTTTCACATATAACACCACCAGAGCCCAATGCTTCTCTTTCCTTTTTAATTTTTTAAGGTGGAGGAAGATCATTCAATTATTTGGGCAAGGAGCGAGGTATTCCTCTTAAGTGATTTTCCTTAACCACACTCAGGCTGGAAGGTTCTAGCAGGAGGAAGAGGAGAATGATGTGTGTGAAGAGAGAGCAAGGAAAATGTAGAAAAGTTCTATAGGGTTTTCCATCTTTCTGGAAGAGAAAGAGAGACAGCTTTGCCTTTATTTCTGTAAGGGGTAATGAGATCTGTTGGAGAGGAGAATGGAGAGTTTAAATTCACAGGGCTCATTTTATTTTTCTTAAACTACACACACGCGTGTGCACGCAGTTTGTCCAGAAAGTATCCAGCTACACAATATGAAAAATAGACTTACCGAAGAAGATACAAGATACAAGAAACATTGTACATAGGATGACGATGCCTTGATCTCTTTCAAAGTAAGCACCTTGGGATCTCACAGTTCTCCCAGCGTCTCTTCCACTGTTCAAAATACTCTGCAAAATCCTTAGTTGGAATTACCATCAGCTGCCCTGTTGTATTTTCCTGAATCTCATCAATGGTCTGAAATCTCTTCCCTTTCAAAGATGACTTTAGTTTTGGGAAAAGTGAGAAGTCACAGGGCACCATATCTGGGCTGTAGTAGGGCTGAGTTACCTGGGTGATTTGATGTTTCACCAAAAATTCTGCTTGAGATGTGATGCATGAGCAGGCATGTTGTCATGATGAAGCTACCAATCACCAGTTGCCCATAGCTGCAGCCTTTGGAATCATCCAGATAATTTCTGTGGAGGAATGTTCAAGCTTAATGCAAAATTTGATGAAGATTCATTGCTTTACTTGCTCAGTCATTTTGAATGTGAGGGCCACACAGTACACATGTTCACTCAACGATGCCTACAGCACCCCCTGACTAGTACAGTGAAGCCATCATTGTTCTCGCATGTGCATTCTAGTTCACTTTTCTTGGCTGCCAGTTTACACTGGTGTCTTGTGAAGCATTCGTGTGTGTGTGTGTGTGTGTGTGTGTGTGTGTGTGTGTGTGTTTTAGAGAGAGACAGAAACATCGATCAGTATGTGCGAGGTGATGCTCCAACAAAGAGAGCCACAGCGGCCAGGGTCACAGGGTTCATTTTAGCTTACAGCGAAAACCTTCACCATTTACCCCAAGTTTTTCTTCATTGGAAGTATAATGAGTTTCAATTCTCCTGCTTCTACTTCTAAACACTAAAATGAAAGATAAGTGAGTGTGAATGAGAAGAAATAAAATCCTGAATAACCCCTAATCCAGAGAGAATAATGACTCCTAATGAAAATTGGAAATTAACCAATACTTTGATCTTTTCAGTAGATATAGAGAGACCCTAGTTGATTGGCCCTTTACTGATAGCTTTTAAGAAAGAGAATACTCTTTTTAATGAAAATGTTGTCTCGCCCAGTGATGCAGGATGGGCTTACTCTCAAGTCGCCAAGATTCTCCTTATACCTGCCCTTACTCCTACCTCTTTATTGAAGGTACCCTTACCAAGACTACACCCCTCTGCCCGGTAATTCAGTCACTGATTATTTAGTAAGTAGTTGAGAGCAGTGGGATACCTAGAAAGGGTTTGTAGTTCTCCATTTTTCTGAAAACAAGAGAGTATAGGGAGGAGGTGAGAGGGACAAAATAAGGCTGAAAAACTAGTTGGACTCAGATAATAAAGGCTCTTACATGACTGGCTGAATTTAGACTCTATTTTTGAGGAAGGGAGATGACACAGTCAGTTTTGTGTAATAGGAGGTCACTCTGATCCATGAGTGTGGAAGGGGCCCCAGAAGCCATTAGAGAGAAGGAAAGCAGGAAAACCAGTCAAGAAACAACTGAAATAGTGCAAGGAGAAAGAAATGGAGGGCCTGACAATGGCAGAGTGGATGCAGTGGAAGAGAGCAATGGTTATTGGAATTTGACATACACCTGACTTAAAATACTTGGTCAAATCAACAACAACAACAACAGAAAAACAGCATAACAATACACTACTCTCCCAAAGCTGTATTTCATTCAGCTATTATTAATAACTGATTGGATTCAACCCATTCTGTTTTATTACCCCTATCTCCTGCAATTGTCTGGTCCTGGTAACAATTTTATTGGAACATAGGAGGTACATTATAAATACATTTTATATTGCACATTGTATTTTAAGCAAATTTGAGACATCTCTGATTAGGCGCCTTTGCAATGATAGCCTTGTTCAGACAGATAATTGCGTGCTCATTTTTATTTTATTTTATTTTATTATTTTTTCCAGCTTTGTTCTCTCCCCCTTGGCAAAGCTGCAATCTTGCATACACATGTCAGTGGATAAAAACCCTTGAAAACAACTCTTCAGAAGAAATCTAATTTACTTTTTAATCTGGTTCGGAAATTTGCCAGAAAAATTTCCACCGACAAGCACCGCCATTTATTACCACTTATCACACAGCCAGGCTGTGCTCTCCCTCCTGATGGGGCTAATGGAACAGGGGAGGAATCTTCTGATGCATTATTTATTTGATACAATCTTTCCAGATAAAAATCTATGAACAGGAGAGGACAAAGTTTGACCTTATCCTTCATCTTTAAGGGATCTTCCCTTTTGCTTGTTCAAGGAACCCCCCTGTCTCTGTGCCCTTGTGAAAGTTCAGCTTCCCTTAGCCCTGGGACAATCATCCCACAGAGATCCTGCTTTGACTTTACTTTCTTTGCCTGAGATCTGTACCACCCACTCACACATTTGCTTGTGTTTGACCTTGAAATGATTTTCAAGGGTTTCATGCTTGTAGGGGACAGAGACCAGAGTAACATTTAACACGGGCTTATCCAAACTCCATTTGGGGTGGCTCTGAGTTGGGGAAAGAACATCAGTATAGGCCAGCTGGTGACCTTGGGCCAGTAATTAAATCTCTTCAGGGTCCCCATCTATAAAATGAAAAGGGGATCTCTACAACCTTGACCGGCTTTCAAGGTCCATGGAGGCTGTGAGGCTTTGGGAAGAAACAGGGGACCTGGAGCTGGAGTTCTGGCTTTGCTGACTCCTGGTTGGTTGATCTTCAGTAGGTTGACAATTCTGCTACCCTATTTCCTCACCTGTCCACTGGGATAATAGCTCTTTCCCTGCCAACCTCATAGAGTCATTATGATTATAATGACTATGGAAGCTTTGCAAACAGCAAAAAAAAAAATATATATATATATATATGTGTGTGTGTGTGTGTGTGTGTGTATGTATAATTAATCATGAGTCAATTCATTAATTAGTGAAAACACATTATGATATATTTGCAGAACCAACTCAGAGGAAAAACTTGGAGAGAAGTCAGGTTGGCATGAACCAATGGGACTTCCTATATACCTGTTTCCAGACTCAAGTAAAATAGGTAAACCAGGATAACCCCAAGAAAAAGGAGCCCCCATCTCTCTGCTGCTCAGTGCATTTTGGCTTATAGTTCCTAACAGACACCTGAGTCCTCATAGGCTCCAGGATCCACAGAACAGGAATTTACCTTCACGTCACCCTCTCCCATGTTTCCTGCAAAAGTATGAAGGTGAAAGATCTTTCAGCACTGGATAGAAAGGGTGTGAAATTTTGGTGTGGCTCTGTATACACTGAAATCTATGAGAATTTACTTAAATATCCTGAGCTTTCCCCCTCATCTATAAAATAACAAATATAGCCCTTCCCTCAAGGGTCATTGCTGTAAGGGGTCATTGGCATAATGTAATGTAACCCTTTCCAGACCCATGTATCCACCACTGAGGAATTCAGTTCTAAGAGAGATCCTCGTCCTTCTTCTATACACTTGCATTCTTGGTGCCACACACAGTGTCTGCCATGTAGGAAGACTTCATCAGCACAAGTGGATGGATGAATGAATGAATGCAATACATAGTAGCCAGGACCATAAACTAAAGAAAATGTTTATAATATTCTTGACCTGGAAAGATAGTCTTCAGTTCTAAACCAGTTTTGACGTCTTTATCTCTTTCTACATCCCTGCCTCTTACTTCTCCCAGGACTTCCTCCACTCTTTCTCCACTTCCCATTCTCTTGACTCCCAAAATGTTCTATTGCCCCAGTTCCCTCCCTCCAAGATTTTCTCTCCTCAACCAGTGGGTTGGCAGTGAGGTTTCCACACCAAACTTTCTCCCTGCCTCCCTGGATCTTGTGTTCCTTCTCAGAGCTATGCCTCCTGTGGGAAGAGTAAATATAGAAAAATGACAACATGTACATTAATGCTCGTTAGAATGTCATCATTATACTCTGCAAAGTGTCTGCCGAGGGGGTCCCTAAAGGACACTTAGAAATGAAGCAGCTGCTCCAGATTTGTTCCAGCTCACATCTTGAAGAAATGACATTGAGATAAATGCAGCATTTCTGGCTGGAGGGAGGGGAGAGAGCAGGGCTTCTTTGGAGAAGGGAAAGATGGTGAAGAGAGAACATACAGATTTCCCCAAGCACTCAGGACAACAAGCACAATGGACTACGGGCATGGGAACACATGAGGTGCAGGGCCGGCTCCACAGTGGGGGCTGGTTTGCATAAACAAGAGGCTCACACTCTGTAAAGAGAGGTGGTAGTCTGAGGGGCTCGTACTTAACCACAGATCAGCTTCTGAATGAATTGCCTGCTCTTCATCAAAGGTGAGAAACAAGGTACAGAATGAGAAAAACATTATTCTACCTACTTTATTACTAGTACTGACCAGGTAAGGGTTGTTAAGATAGGGAAGGCCATCTTATGTAAAGGTTCTGAATCTGTCTATAGGGCTATTGACAAAAAATACCAACTAATATCCTTCCCTATTCAGCTCATCCTCTCAAGACACACTAGACTGAAAAGACCAACATGACACCCATTGCTCTACACATGCTTTTGTGGACAGCTAGTAAGGAGTCGATCCAGCACCCTAGGCCCTGACTAAGCATCATAGTTACCTTTATCCCACCACCCTGGAAAAATAGGTGACAAGACTTGCAAAACCTTGCAGAGATCATGTTTTAATTCAGTTTTTATTTTCATCATATAGAAAGGCAGTTCCGAGCCTAAGCTATAAAATCACTATTCTAAGTCCAATTAATTCATACCAACTATGGTTTGTATAGCACTTCACCTTCACACGGCACTTTCCCATGTGTTGCTACATTAGGTTCTCAATACCGTCCTATGAAACAATAAGTGCAAGTATTATTATGCCTATTTTACAGATTAGGAAACTGAGGAACAGTTTTCAGTTATACATACACACACATGTGAATACATACCTAAGGTATTAAAATACCACATACTCCTTGAAGAAAATGCCTTTAAAAAGAAAGCCTCACAAATAGATGTCAACACTCACACAGAGGGTATAATATTCAAGGTTCCTACAAACCCAGTCAATCCCAATTTGTTTAACCTGTCATAAATAACCAAGTCAGAGACCTTTAAGTGCCCAAGATTGAAATTCTCCTTGCCTGATTGAGGTATAGCAGCCCCACTACACAAGAAAATAAAAATGAGGTGAGCTGAGCCTCCTCTGGAGCCTACTACCCTCAAGTCAGGTTACCAACTTCTGCTTCATTCATCAGCCAAGTAAGAGGTCATCGTAATAGGAACCATGTTTCAGAAAACAGGTGTGCCAGCCCTGGTCTGCCACTTTCTGAGCTTCAACATTCTCTTCTGTTGAAACAGTGGACTAAGCCCTACCACTTACCAAGCTCTGGAAGTGCTGGCTGTTTCTTAGGCCTGGATTTATCACAGCCTTCTCTGCTAAGTGGCAACCTTTGCAACTTCACCGAACTCAGCATTGTTTTACAGATAAATTCAGAAGTAAGATCATGGGCTGGATCGGATTTCCTACAGCTCCTTCCCCAGGTCCTTGAATATGGACCTAAATTTACACTTTTGTACACACATGAAGACACACACACATACCCTGCCTATCACCCTCATCCTTCCTCTTTTCTCTGGACTCAGAAGTCTGGGCTTAAAGCTTAATTATCCTTAGACTCTGCTACCTTTTTTTCACTATGGCCAACTACTGGTTAGTTTGAAGATTCCCTTTAAAATCTCCTTGTCATAATTTATTGAATGTTCCTATGTAACAAGGAAGATGAACATTTGTATTCTGGTCTCTGCCTTGGAAATCTTATTGTCTCATGAACAAGTCAAGTCACTTACATTTCCTAAGCATCAACCTTCTCCTATGTAGAGATAATGGTAGGGCCCTCCTTTCAGGGATGTTGTGAAGATTAAATCAGATAAGAGATGTAAAGCCCATGGCACAATGCCTACACATAGTAAACTCTCATTATTCTTGTTATTAATTGCAATGAATATTATGGGGGAAGTGTTATAGTAGAGCTATGGATTAGATGTGCTTTGGGAGATCTGAAGAGAATGGAGCTATAGCTGTGCTCCATGGTCTTTAGAGAAAACTGGTGGGAAAAAGAAACAAGATACATATAATTTTGTCATTGGAGATGATGCTGTCTTGCTCTTACTAGATGATATGCCTAAACAGTGAGGTAGACTCCACTATGAATCACAATCAACAACTCCAAATATACAACACAAGTTCCTGTAAGTAGAGAGAGGGGTAGCATAGTCTCTGTATCTACAGAGCAATCTGGGGGGGGGGGTTGCATGATGGTAGAGGAAGAAGGGAGGGCATCTAGGTGGGGTTATCTACACAGGTAAAGACATATCTCTGGAAAGGAGTATGGTTTTTTTTTATGTGTGGTCCTTCACAGAAAGAAGAAATGATGGTAGGTAGAGCAGGAGGTGAGGTTACAAAAGTATACTTGTACGCAGTGGAGTTTTTGAAGTTCCGTTCGTGATTGTTGGAAGATAAGGAAAGGAAGACAGTAGCCAAATTCGAATTAGAGTAAGCACTTTAATAGCTAGTCTTCAGACCAGACATTACTTAACTTCTTATATTATTTAAATGATTTTCACTGAACAAATTGGCCTCTGTTTCTAATGTGTATGCAAATAAGTAAATGAGAGGTAAGCTCCAGTTTTGAGTTAACAATCTTAGAGAAGGTAAACTCTGAAAACGAGGTCTCAAGTTGGTATAGGAAAAAATGGAAAACATTAGAAGACTGAAACTTATCACAGCACAGGGCTGCTTCGATGGATACTCTGCTTGTTCATATGACGCGCCACAGTTACAGCACCCTCCACTTCTCCCTTGACAGTCATACTGTTGCAGTCACATCCGTGCCAAGAAAGGAAACTCCGTATCTCATCTTGAGATCAAGAATAGGGGATTAGAGAAAATGGGCACGTCTACTCCAATGTCCTCCTTTGATCCATGCACCTTATAAATAATCTGTTTGGAGAGTTTAGTGTTTAGCAGTTACTTCCATGAGTAAGGAAGCATTGAGATAAACCATTGTCTCAACCCCTTTTTTTCTCTAGCTCCCTCAGCAGGCCATCTGGAAAGATCACAGAAGGGCTTGAATGCTTGCTGAATAGCTCAGACAGACAGAGTTCAATAAACAGAGTCAGGTTTACGGGATGACATTCTGAAGGTGGAAGTGGTAACGGTGGATGTCAAAAGAGCAGGGGTCATTCTTTGCAGCAAAAAGCTTTGTTGTACCTGAACAGGTAGAAGGTATAAATAGGCTTTACATAAACAGGTAGCAATAAACTCAGGTTTTAGATGAGTAAAAAGGAAGTGATTCTGCATTTAAACTGGCATTTTAAGTCCTTCAGAGACAGTGAGAGTGAGAAGAAGGGAGAGAGGGAGAAAGGAGGAGAGGGGGGAGAGAGAGGGAGAGAGAGAGAGAGAGAGAGAGAGAGAGAGAGAGAGAGAAAGGGCCCCTTCCTTTAGCTCCATGGGTTGGTTAAAGAGAGATGGCCCTCATTCAGCCAGTGTTGACTGCATGTCATCACATGCAATATGCAAAGATGAATGAGACTTGGTCACCACCTAACAATCAAGCAGGGGGACTGGATGTGTAAACAGCAACTGGTCACCCAATGGGAAAAGTACTATTTCAAAGGATAAGTAATTCTGCCCGAGTTAGGAAAAGGAAATGATATTTAAAGAGGTTCTTGAAGAATTAGTAATGGATAACCATTTGTAAAATGGACAAGGATGTTTGCGCCCACTGTGGACCCCTTCCCTTCCCCACGTGCACGGGGGTTTCATTAGGAATAAAAATACAGTGCTTTCTCTTCTCTGGAGAGGCTAAGACCCTCCTGTCATTATCTGTAAGGCAAATGGTTGAGACAGTGACTGAAATTTCTGGAGGGAGAAGAGCTGTTCCCACTCATTTTTGCCTAGTAAGTACAGCCTTTGAGTGGCAGGGGTGTCTTCCTCTCGTTGTCATCTAAGTGCTCACCCTTATTTTTCTTGGAGTCACATAATATTATATCTCTTTTCTATGCTTGAAAGAAAGATGTTGTTGGAATTTATCCCTCCCTGGGAGCTCCTCAAATGTATGCTTTTCTCCCCTTTTCTCTCTCTGTCATTAGTATCTAGAACTGTATACAAAATTTCTCCCTCTTCCCTTGTGGCTTAAAGCTAGTGCTTCCCATCATTCTTTTACTCATTCAACAAATATTTATTAAACACCAACCCCATGCCTGGTCTGGGAGCAGGAATACAATTGTAAGACAAAGTAGAACCTTGCCCTTATGAACTTTACTGTCTGGTGGGAAAAATAGACAATAAATAATTAAATAAATGAAAATATTAATATATTGTCACACAGCATATGTTCTTATAAAGAAAGATATTAAGAGGATATTCAGAAAATCGGGCAGGGTTATGAGGTCAAGAGCGTCTCACATCGATGCAAATATTTAGACAAGAGGAAATCCATGAGCCTCATAAGATTATGGATAAGGAAAGAGCTTTAAGGCAATAAGATAAGTTGGTTGTCCACCACATCCTCACCCACAGCAAGCTCTTTACAAGCATAGTTCTAAAGTCTACAAGCACTGGATTCTCTACAACCCCTAGGACAGTACTGGCAGAACAACACAAGGGAGAAGCCCCCAAGTAGGGACCCTGAACAAGCTCAACCTCCATTTCTTCTAGGACGCAAGTCCTGAGCTTCTCAAGTACATGCCCGCATTGACTCAATATTAAAACCCTACTATTAAGGGCATGTAGTGTTCCCACTAGTCTGTCTTCCTCAATGCCTCAAGGCAGGTGGTCTCCCTTTCCCAGGTTAGGAAAAAAAGCCTGGTCATCTCAAGTTCTATCACATGTCTTGAGGACAGAAGTTGGAAAAAATAAGGCCACAAGCCTAGAAGAACTTATGAGGACACTTGTAAAGAAAATTACAAATTCTGAGCAAAGATGGAGCCCAACACATAGATCAAATGGACACTCAGTCTGCAGAGTTTAGAGAATCAGGAAGCTCATTGATCTCCTTGGGTGGCCAGGAAAGGCTCACAGAGAAGCTGGACCTCAACAGAGTCCCCAAGAATGAGGAGCATTCATTTGATCACCTGTCTAGACCTGCACCTGTCAACTCAATATTGTGCCCCTGGGTGAGAAAGAACCATTTACTCCTTATCATTATCCACAATAATTCCAAATCAGGTGGTGATAGAAAACCAACCCAAAGCTCATTTCAGAAGGATGCATAAAAAGGAAGGCAGAGGGAAAACACATCAGAAAACAAATTCATCTTTTCAGCACAGAGACAAAGGACTGGTGCTTGGTCCTGAACTACAAAGACTGATCCTTTCAAGGCTGAGCCAGTTTCTCAAGACATTCGAGTCAAGTAGTGATAAAAATCCCACTATTCACTGTTATATTAATGGTTTCTCCACTATATGCAGATAGTAAAAGCATCATATCTTTATTTGCATTTATTTTTTTTATTGCCTCCAGCTCACTGAATTTCTCCCTTATCTGGCAAGAAATGTCTACTTTTAAGGTATTCTTTCATTTCCTCATGCCATTGGCTGTCAAATGACTTAATAACTTGCCTATCATAGAAGTCAAATATAGTTTATTAAAAATGCATGCCTCATTCAATTAGATGCCCTTTGGCGGTCTTCAGACCTTGATGACTGTCTCAGAGCTTGGGAACTCAGAATGGTCTTGGCTGGCCAGCTGCACTGCCTTGCTTTGTACCATGCTCACTGCCCAGATTATGCTGAAGCAATATAGAGAAGGGAGGTGGGAAATGCCCAAGGAGGAGGTGGAATTGGGCCACTTGCCTGACTCAAGCAAATGGGACATAGGCCTGAGAACCCCAAGTGCCTGAGGATCTCCAAGTCATCTGGCCAGGTCCTAGGGAAGGACTATGAGAATGAAGACGTGGCTGGTACCCTGGGGTAGGAACAGGGAGGGAGGCAGGGAGAGGCATCTCAGGAAGAAATGGCATCCAAGCAGGAGTGGGCTGTGTCAAGTCAGTGCACTGGAATGATGAATCATGCCTGTGATGGCTCACATAGCAAGGCTACATCGCTATTTACAGGGGCTAATGAGGCATCGGCAGTCATGAATTCAGAGTCTGAAAGTTGTTGTGGCTGAGGAGGAAGCGAGAAGCCTGAGCAAGAAAATACAAAGGGAATTGGCGATTGCCTTTTCCATCGTCTGCCACGAGGATGGACAGCACCAAAACCACTCCATCAGGATATGTTGACCCTTCTCCAAAACTACCTTAGAGGAGCCCCTCAGCCTGCATGGGTAATGTTCTCTTGCTGCTCATGGATCTACTAGCCAGAGCCCCAGGGCTTAAGCTCATCCTTCATTCTTTATTTTCCGGTACAGGGCAGAGATGAAAAACAGCTGTGTGAGCCTCACTCTATATAGCACCCCTTCATCTATTTGCAGAATGTACTCTGTCCTCCCTTAGTCTCCTCTCCTCAATGTTAATTAATCCCCAGGTCTTTCACAACAGTTTCTTTCATTTTTGTCCTCTAGATTGTTGTTTCTAGTTTTTCACATCTTGCTTAATTGGTATGCCGTGTTCTGCTCAATCTGCTCAGGGTCACCTAGGTCTGCAGAGGTGGGTAGAGTACCCATCTCTGAGATGTTGTTTTGCCCAAGGGCATGTAGACATCACATCAAGAGCAAAGACTCCATACTGCTGGAAGACCAAGAGAAGAGCCAAGTCTCCGATAACCAGAAAATACTGCTTACTCTACAAGGACAGGGGCTGGGGTTCTTCCAAGGGACAGAGAGAGCTTTGCTATGGGAATGAATAGGGAAAGATTTGGACAGTATGGAAAAAATAATGAGAAAGAAAAACAAAAGGAAGGAAACAGAGAAAGAGAGTTGTGTCATGAGACAGAATAAAGAAAAAGAGAGGAAAATAGCATTGTGGAGACAAGGTGAACAAAGGAGGAGCCACAGTAAGGTCAAGAGCCAGAGAGGCAGAGAAAGACTGGAGGCCAGGGAGAAAACAAGGAGGAGAAGAGTAGAAAGTGTGAGCCCTAGAAAAGGAGCCCAAGGTCAACGACCAGGACAGTGAGGGAAGGGGAGGCTCGGCCTGGCCTTCCCTGGGAGAACTGTTGATCTTTCATTGAGGCCACCAGCAGGGGTGGCAGGCAGCTGGGATAGCAATGCACCAAGCGCCCTTTTCCTTGGACTTTCTTGCTCCTGAAGTGGGGAGGTAGCCAGGTGATGACACAGCATGGCATGGGCATGGCTAATGTATGAGCATCTCCTGAAAGAAACCTCAGAAGACTGAGGAAATGAGAACTCAGTGAAAGGGAAGTAAGACAGAACAATGTGCTGATAGGGAGAAAAAAAGTGACAAGCCGAGACAGAAAAAAGGAACAGATAGAGATGCCAGAGAAGCTGATAAGGAAGGGCGAAAAGACAAGAATGATTGGGAGATCAGGAGAGAAATTGAGAGAGATGTTGTGAGGTGGAGGGGTTAGTGAGAGAAAAGGAGGTCAAGAGAGAGGAAGGAGAAAGGGAGCAGAAGGAAATGGGATAGGTCCTAATTCTGAACCTTTGCCAACATCTGAACTTGCTATTCTGCTACCAATTTTTCATTCATCACTAAGACAAGCTGAAAGAGCTAGGCTTCAGGTTTTGTTGATCATAGAATGTCCCATTCTGATCTGTTCCAAGGGCAACTTCTTTGGATTCCTAAGTGAATCAAACACAGTTAGAGAAAGAAGGAAAGTAAGGGAAGGGAGGTGGGGGCAGAGAAGATATATACCCACACCAAGTAAGGAAAATTGAATTATTTAGTAGTGCCCTGCTGTGTTGGAGAAGATTCTTCCTTACATGTCAGTGTCACTCCTTGGGGACAAGGGACTCTGTGCCACATTAAGGCATCTGTTGCCCAGGGGGTTCTGGAGCAGGCCTGGATGCTTGCAAAATCTCCCTTCACCTTGTCTGTTTCTACCAAACTCCAACTCAGAAATCTGGCTTCACCATGATCTCACACGGATGACCCCTGTCCATGTAAACACAACAACTTCAGTCTCACCTGGAGAAGACAGGGTGGAGCTGAGTGACAGTAGAGGGGGGTGAGGACTCCTGGGTCCCTAATTGCTGGCTTCCACAGGAACTGTGGAAGGGCCCACTGTAGGCATCTCTGGGATGGCAGCACTCAGAGAAGAGGAACATATCGAGGACAAGGAGGTGGCGTCATGCTCCACTGCACCTCTCCCCAGAATGCAATGTGACACAAGACATCGGGAGATGGCAGCGAAAGTTCAAGGGAAAAACATACAGTTATTTATGGCTCGGGCATCTGTTGTCAGATCAGAAACAGAGACCTAATCTCAAGCAAATCCAGCAGCTTGTACAAGAGCAGATGGGGAGGTGTGTGCAATGCTCAGTCCAGTTCAGCTCTCAATTTATTATTATTCCTCATCTCCAGATCCCATCTCCGAAGCAGACATTTGTCCTGGCCATGATGCCAGGAGCCCTGGGTGGTGGACAGGGAGATGATGAGTCCTTCTACTGCACGGGTGGTTATTTCCATTAAGTGGTTTGGAGCCTTCCATGTGAGAAGAGACAATGAAAATGGGAACAAAAGAAAATTTTCAGTCCAAGAAAACCATGGGCTGAATGGAAATGGAGTTGGGCTGGGAGTCCATAGATTAAGGCTCCAATCTTCTGCCCGACTTTCCTGAGCGACCTTGGACAAGTCATTTCACCTATCTGGTTGTTGCTTTCTGTCAAATGCTTGAGATTTTGTAATCATGCATTTCCAAATATACACAAAGATGCCCTCTCAAACAAATGTGGCAGAAAGAATACAAAATCTGGAGTCCAGAGATCTGGGTTCAAGCCCTAATTTTCTAAGTACTCGTTAGTAATCTAAGGCAAAATATCTTTCCCTGCAGACTCTCAGTAAAAAGAAAAAGGTGAGTTTATCAGGCCCTTTCCCACTTTAAAAATTTTACACTCATGAAAAGAAAACCTGGAAATTATTAGAAGGCAGCAAAACTAATAAAGTTGGAAGAGTTCAGATGCAGTTCCTGGCCCATAGTAGATACTCAGCCTATACTGGTTGAATAAATGAACACAGCCTCTAAGGTGATTCTTGAGTCCCTGGCTTGCTGGGCTCAGCCCTGTCATGCATCACAGACTCCCAGCCCCCAGTTGCACAGGTAGATACCTACTCCACCCCACCTCATTCTTGGAACAATCCAAGTGTTTCCCAGGAGCTCCCACATTGGTACAGGTCACACATGCCTGTCTCCAAAAGCACTTTTGTAGAAGAGGGGAGAGAGAAGGAGAAAGGGGTTGTGCAGTCTGGAGAAACAAGGCTTCTCAGACAACGTCTGGGGGCCTTGATTTGAATCTCCATGCCTGTACTGATTGCACCGCCTTAGAAAAAAAATTTAAGAAGGTGCCGCAATCCCAAGACACCTTATTTTCCCACTTGAGATGCACCTTCTCAACTGAAAATAACGCATCAACAAGCTCTATATGTTTCACTGAAAAGCAGAATTAAATTTCCTGATCTGCCTAGACCCATTTACAATTCATTGTGATTCAGAAGGCAGTGCCTCAGCGGCCCACAGCCAATTTCAACGGGCTTAGCCTCCACGGCCCCCCACCTGCCAAGAGCAGGACAAATAGACTTTCACCTTGATGTGATTGCAGGCTCACTCACTGGTAAGCCCTAGCCCCAGGAGGGCTACATGCATGGTGAAAACTGGATCGTCTGATGTAGTAATAATGGTAATAAAGACCTGGAGCAACGCTTCAGGTAGACAGATGTTTTGATTGACTAGACACAGGTGTCCTTTGTCTCCAGTGTCTGAGTGATGGTGGGTGATGAGAGAATTGTGTTTCTGCTCCCACTCCCAGGGGTTGTCAGCTGCTGAACCCCACCTGTACATTTTGCATTCCTCTCGATACCCAGGCAATCCAGTCCGAGGGACTTGAGGTGACCAGACAAGCCTTCCTAACTAGCATTTGCAAGTGACCAAGCAAGATCTTATTTCTCCTGAAGCTTTATTCCTTCCCTGGGGAATCCAGGTGGAAGGGAGGGAAAGGTATGATTGGTCACCCCAAATCAGAACTGGCTGGGAAGTCTCTGGAGGTGCCTGTGGTGTTGAGACTGGAGGTCTGCCCCAGGGCCCAGCCAGACCCCTCAGCAAGGAGAGATGGGGAGCTGATCTGATTCCTCTAGGCTGCAAAGCAGAGCCTCGGGGGAAGACAGTGGCCACATCTGGAGAGATGATGAGACGATGGCACTCTTCCTCCAGTCCTGGACAGGTTCTCTGGGCAGCCTGAATCTGCAGTTGATTTTGCCTGTGTTGGCACCTGTTTGCAGCTTATACCAACTAATGTCTGTCAGTGGACTAATTATCATCAAGGAAAAGAAATTAAGAAATTATGAATTCATAGGCACTTCTGTTCTCATACTAATGGCTTGTGTATTTAATGGTTTGTTTATTATATAACGGTTTGTTTATTTTTTAAACCTTACAAGGAACAAATTGGACTTATACTTACTCTTATTTAGGTTGTACCCATCTCTGCTACCTTTGCTTTTTCCACTGGCCCTAATTAAAGTAGCAGTGATTGCTTAAGTAGACAGATGACAGACGATAGATAGATGATAGATAGATAGATAGATAGATAGATAGATAGATAGATAGATAGATGAGTAGATAGGTGACAGCTAGCTAGCTAGATAGATATAAATAATAGGTCTCCAGAGTGGCAAAAGCTTTGGAAATCACATTTGTTGAAGGATGATGTTTGGTTAGGGAAAGAAAAAGTTTAAGTAGGACATGATATAGCTGTTAAGATTAGAATGGTCTCTTCAGAACTATTTGTTTAAATTCTGAAGTATAATACATACGCAGAAAACTGTGAAAAATAATATACAGCTTAACCAATCATTAAAAAGCATATCATGTAACCACTACCCAAGTCAAGATATGTCACAGTGCCAGCCACCTATCTCCAACCCTGCCTCTTCTCTTCTATGGTAATCAGTTAAACTTTTAAAATAGTTTATCACCTAAATGTGTGGCCCAAATAATATGGTGTATTTTTGCCTGTTTTTGAACTATAAAAAGAAAGATGAACGGTGTACTCATTTCTTTTGCTTGTTAGGATTCATCCATGTTGCTTATAGTTACATTTTATTTATTTTGGTTAATGTATGTTAGTCCCCTTATATAGTATAGCGTAATTTATTAATCCAACTTAATGTTAGTGAATATTTGGGCTGTTTCCAATCTTGGGCCATGAAACTGACAATGCTGCTATGAACAGCATCACCTGTGTACCTGGTACGCATGTACACCCATGGGGTATATGCCTAGGAGGGGAATTTCTGGGTCATAGAGTTTGCATATCTTTAACTGAGTCAGATAACACTAAACACAACTTCAAACTCATTCCAATTTACTATCCTACTAGCAATTAATTTAACTCTGCACCCATCTTTTTGCCTACTTGCTATTGTCATAATTATATTTCTTGGCATTGTGGTGAGTATGTAGCAATATTCCAATGTGGATTTAATATGAATTTACCTGGTTATTAATGAGGTTGAGTGCCTTTTGCATGTTCATTGCTTATTTGTAGGACTGGTCCAATCTTTTGCCTATTTTTCTCCAGGTTGCCTTTTTTCCTTCTTCCTGTTTGGAGGAACTTCTGATATGTTGTGACTTGCAGTCCTTCATCAGATGTATGTGCATCAACCATTTTACCCTAGTATGTGGTTTGCATTCCACACCTTAATGGGGTCTTCAGATGAACAGATTTATAACTTCAATGTAGTCAAATTTATCAATCTTTTCATTGAATTAATGATTAATTATTTTTGTGTCCCATTTACAAAATTCTCTACGTACTTCAAATTCCAAGCTGAGATTTATATATGTATATTTAGTCCTAGGAGTAGAATCACGACCAGTGTATCTGCTGCTGAGAAGACACATTTTCCATACAGAGAGGATTTTCTAGGATTGCAGAACCATGAAATGGGCCCTCGTGCTCCCTAATGCCCAGGAGGTAAGAGAAGAGGGGGTAAAGGCTCACCACGGGTGCTACGGGAAGATCTGCCTCTGTGGTCTTTTCCAACAGTAGGATTCAAAGACTGTAATAATAAAATCTACTTTGATAAGTATTCAGTTATAACCAGTAGAGGGCTTTGGTTATGATGTAAATCATTATGTACTTAAATGTTTATTTAAGTAAATAAACATGAGGGCAGGGCGTGTAACCCACACTCATGTCTTTTATTGTATTTTACTTTTCTCTTCTCCCTGCTACTTACACCTAGTTCAGAGCAGAGTACCCAGTCAATATATTGTCAGTTGGTGCCAACTGGCTAAAGAAAATAAGGCTCCTTTCCGTCTAACTCAGTTGGTGCTTGTTGCCTGGAGAGTAGGACTAAGGGTGAGAAGCAGCAGAGGCTGTATAGCTGGGCTTACTCTGAATGTTCCTGGTATGCAGCCTGCAGAGAGGACGGTGGGGGAGGGGAAGGGGGGGCGTTCACCCTGGAGGCCTAACCCTGAGCTGCCTGGGCTCCGGGGACAGAGCTAGAGGCAGGAGCTCGGCCTCTGCTAATGCTTGGACAGCAGAGGAGATCTAATCCTAATCCCCAAACACTGACCTTCCCCAGCTCTGTTTGTTTTCCTATAATCCTTTAATATTTAAAGCGATTTCAATCCTGTTTGCAGAGACTTCCCAGCAGTTTGAATCTGGGGCCTCTGGAGGAAGTGAGGGAGGGAAGGAAGAAGGAAGCAGGTGGGGAACAGGGAGGGATACCAGTGAGCTGAGCCCTGAGAGGCGGGAACTGGGAAGATGACAGGCTGCCAGTGCTATTCACCCGAAGGTGCCTTTTTTTACTATTTCTGAGGGAGTGAGGATGACCAGCGAGGAAGAGAAGAAGGGCCTTAGGCTAAGATCTGGCCCTTGAATTGTGTTCATTCATTCGTTCATCCAGGGAGGCGGGCAGTCAACATGTTTCGAGCACCTTGTGAAGCTGAAACTATACTGACCTAGAACACATAAATTACCAGTATCACAATAATTACAAAAAAGAAGTGCTGAGTGCAATAGATTCCTATACTGGATACCCAGACTTGATATCAGTCAGATGTGTCTGCAGAAGAAGCAGAGCTGACCATTGATTTGCAGGCTATTTTTATCATATCTTGCATGCTTGTTTGCTCCTTGTCAAAAAACACCCAAATGATTCCTGTTTCATCTATCCTGGTGTCTTTTAAATCTACAGTCCCTTAGCTCCATCAGCTTAGAGTAGCCAAAATTAGAATGACAATGTGTTGAATTCTACAGGGTTATAGTCATCACATGATAAAGGGGCTGGGAGAAAGGAGTCTCCCCACAGAATGAAGGGGGTGGCTCTGTCTTGCAAAGTAAGTGATGGTGGAAGAACTCTCATTCCTTACACCAGTCAGGGAACAGAATGCATCTCAGGGCAGGGCATCCACTTAGAGAACATTTACCTGTTCCAGGTCAGTAGGTGCCTCTTCCCCTAAGCCACAGTCTTTCTTTTGCAAATGATTAACAGATCTGATGGGTAGGTAGGTCAATGATAGATAGATGATAGATAGATAGATAGATAGATAGATAGATAGATAGATAGATAATAGATAGATACAGAGATAAATATAGACATAGGCACATAGATACTTAGATAGACACACAGATATCTAGATATCCAGATACATGGATATACAGATGAACGGATGAGTGGGTGGATAAATAGATTAATCTATCTTAAATAGATGGATGGTAGGTTTTTAAAATAGAAGACAGAAGGTAGGAAAAAAGATTTTATAACTTTACAGCATGTAAAGAACTGGAAAAAAATCATATTAAGCAATTTTTATAAGAGAAGTATAAACAATAAATACACAGCAAATGCCCTGAGGTAGAGATGAGGAGGGAAGGCAAGTTACCACTATATGAAGTCTGACTCAGCATTCCTTTATACCCCTCCTTTCTGCAAAGGCAAGGAAGTAGGCCTGGCTTGTACTGCCAAGTGCTTATATGCTAATGAAAAGATATAATGGGATGTACTAAGAAACTTTGCTTAGGATTCCCAACACTAACCTTGAGCCATGATGTGCTTAGTCCATGTCTGACAATAATTGCTAGAGTGGCCCTGGGCTGCCCTTTTGAACCCCAGGCCTAAATTCCTCATCTGTAAAATGTGGGTTAGACTGGGAGGTCCCTTCAGTCCCACCCACCTCTGACAATTTCTGATACTAAATAAGGAAAGCATGAGCAAACCTCAGAGCAGCAAACAAAACTTGCTTTTCCAGGTTCCCACAACTTCTTCCAAAGGTTTTTCCAGCTGGGATCCTTCCTGCTTAGTAAGCACCCAAACCCGAACCAGAAGCCCTCCCCCTACTGCACCCTGTGCCCATCACAGCATGTTCATTACCACCTTTCACATCCAAAAGCCTTTCCAGTATCTAGCAATGTCTTCAAGTGACCATTTTTTAAAAGTCTTCAAAAGTAAGTTATTTTCTATCTTCAAGAATTTGGTCACATGCTTCTGTGCCTCATCCCCTTGCCTCACATGTGATTTCAAACCCAGCTGCAATGAACTCGCTGTCCTCATTCTCTGCACATCTTTTCTATCCTGGACCTCTTCTGTCCTGGGGCTTCTCCAGGGCCACGGGGAGGGGGCTCTGTGTGGTGCGAACTGCTGCACTGTCAGGAGCAGAAACCGATGCTGAGACCTCAGTGAGGCACCGCATGCTGCAGGGACAAATTGACCATCTGTGGCAAGTGGACTGCATTGGACCCCTTTTACTATGGAACTGTCTTTTTTTGAAACTGACACTGACTCTGGATATGGGTTTATTTTCATTACCTGAAGCACCTCTGCCAACACTTCTTTCTGAAGGCTGGGCAACTGTGAAATTGCCAATGCAGGATCCCATATAACGTTGTTCAGACCAAAGGAGCCATTTTATGGCAAAGGTGTAAGAATGGTCTCATGGCTGTGGGGCCCACTGATTTTACCATATACCACAGCACCTTGAAGCAGTAAGCTGGAACAATGGAGTAGTCATTGCAGGTCCATCTAAAGATCCAGGTTAGGAGAAGCATCCTCTGGGGCTGGAGTGCTGTTCTACAGAATACAGTACATGCATTGAACCAAGAGCTGAAATACAGCGCTATGTCCTCAACTCAGGAACTGAGGAGTAGAAGTCACAGTGGCCCTGTGTATCACCAATTTATCACCAAACCATCGATATCTCATACTCAACACGATCCAAATACAGCTTCTCATTTCTCCTTCTCTCCCATCCCAAAACTTGCTGCTCCTATATTCTAGATCTGGGCGGGTGGTGTGCTTGTTTATCCAATCATCTGAACCAGAAACCTGGGAATTATTGCAGCCCCCTTCCTTCCACTCCAATCAATACCATGATTCATAACATCCCTCAAATGTATCTGCTCCTCTCTATCCACACTGGTCCTGCCTTGGTTTGTTTATTCAGACTCTTTTATTTCTGGACTATAATCTTCAGCAGCAGCATCCCTGACTTCCTGACTTCCAGAATGTCCTTCTCCCAATGTCTATAAGAAGTATCTTTCTGAAATACAAATGGGATCATATCATGGCCCTGCTTAAAATCCTTGAATTGCTCTCAACAGTTTTCAAGGTAAGCTTAGGTTAACATCGGTACCACCCATTGGGGACCCCTTCCCCAATTCCTATGCCTGAGGAGCTCTCACAGTTTGGAGCGCCTTTCTAAAATTGTCTAAGTCCCCTCCCAGCCAGGACCAGCAGTGGGGCACCCAGGTCTAAACCAGGATCTCAGTAGGGACACACATGGGTCTTGGTTTCTGTTTTGTCCCTTCAAAGTGTTCCCTGACACTGTACCCCATATATGGGATAAACCGGATGCCCAGAGAAACTCAGGACTTCTGTCCTGGGTGCCATGGCCCCGTGCTGGTTCCAGGAGGGAGACCTGGTTCATGGAACTTTCTCACTGAACATTGCAAGATACCTTTTGTGGAATGGTAGGAGATTGAGTGTTGACAGAGGTCCCACACACTCGTACCCCCATCCATCTCCTAGCCTCCTTGACACATGGCCTCTAGAGGTGCCTAATGAACCACAAGGTTTCTTGCTTCAGTGTTTTTCCATACACCTTTCCCCATTCCTGGAGTGCCCTGACCCCCAACCCTCTTATTTGTTAAGTAAGCTCCTTTTTATTTTTCAAAATTTATCCTGAGTCACCTCATTGTCTAGATTGCCACCCTCTCCCACCCCCGGGGCAGTTTATCTGTTCACTCTCCATGTTTTCCATGGGACTAGCACAGGCATTTATCACCTTATATTGTAATATCTCCCTCATTAGACTATAAGTGCCCCGAGAATAGTGATAAAAACTTACTTGGACGGTATTATATGTAACTATTTAAAAAATGTTTGTTGAATTAATGAATAAATAACTCATAAGGTACTTTGAGGATTACATAAGATAACTTAAATACTCCAGATGTCGGCTAAGGTTACTGTGTCCTCTGACTTTAAATAAAATTGACAAGCTTCCTATCTCACATTCCATGGGAAACTAATGTTCTCCCAAGATTCCTGTGAATGTCAGAGAACTTAAATCTTCATGGCCCCTTCAGTCTCTGAATCCTTGCTTTGTGTCTGTGTCATTCCCGTCTCATTGCCGACTTTCTATGTGTCTGTGCCCTTTTCTTGGTACTCAGTCCCGTTCTCTAGTTTCCCTCCTTATTAAACATCTAAGCCAGTTGTGTGTGGAGCGATGTTTAGAAAGTTTGGGGCAATGACAAGTGTTTATATTCTGACAGTATAAACAACCTAACATTGAATATTAGGCTCTGTATCCTTAAAGGCCTTAAGACACTCAATGGAACACATCTCACCGTTCATTTTTCCATGGATTTCAGCTTCCCATCAGGTCACTTGTATCCTTTTTCTCCTTCTCTCCCAAATCTTTCCTCACCTACTCCATACCCAAATTTCTCTTCCTTTCTTTTTAAAAATAGTATTAAAATATTTTAATCAGAGCAATGCATAAATATTATGTTTGTTTGCTTGTTTGTTTGTGTTTAATCCCCATCCAAGGATATACTTTTACTGATTTTAGAGAGAGAGAGGAAGAGAAAGAGAGAGACATTATTGAGAGAGAGGAATATCGATTGGTTGCCTCCCGTAAATGCCCCCACCAGGGACTGAACCCACAACCCAGGCATATGCCCTGACCGGGAATAGAACCCGCAACCTTTTGGTGTACAAAATGATGCTCAACCAACTGTGCCACCTGGCAAGGGCCACAAATATTATGTTTTATAAAAATAAAAATAGTACAGGTGTTCTTATAATGAAATCAACAGTCTCCTTTCCTACCACTCCCCACCTCGGATCTCAGTCTCCAGAGGAAAGCACTTTAAACCATTTGTTTTGAGGGCTCCTAGTGGTTTATTCTCTATGCTGAATGGTTATTTATGCCTGTGTTTCTTGCTTTATTGACCACAGATATTATCTATTGATTACTCACTATAAAAAAAATAAAGATTTATATTCATACTACATGCATTGTCCTTTCCTTTTCTCCTGTCAAATTTTATACCTGCATTTTAGTTCTAGTAATTCCATTCATGATTTAAAATAATACATGTAAGTATATATGTCTCATTTCATCTATATCAGGTAGTATTTCTTGCTTTCTGGCTTAAAAAAAGAATATATGAACACACCTGTTGTTCCATTTACTGGTACTTCTCCTGACTCCACTGCTGTCAGCTGTACCTCTACATTGTCATTACCTATCCTGATAACATTTGCATTGTACTGCACCCCCAAGTTTGTCTTGCATTATGGTTTAGGGGTCACAAGTGCCTTCAGGGACCAGGCTGACCACATATATGAGTCAACTATGAGACATAGCAGGGGAGCACTGAAGATGTAGTGAACTAGAAACAATATGTCCAAATTAAAGACATTCAAGATTTTTTAAGCTCTAATTACTCAAACCAGGTTCATCTGCAGTTAGTGTTTGCACCAGGTGACCAGTTGTAAACTCTCATTTAAACTGTTCTAATATTTGAATGTCAGTGAACAGTGATGGTGGGTGGTATTGCCCACCAAATACTCCACTTGCTCTCCCACATTTTCCATGTCCCTTACCAGTGAGTAGGGGGAGAGCTGTGAGTGGTTCTAGCCAGTGAAATGTGAGAAATCTTGTGAGTCATTTTCAGGTCAAGATAGTGTAACCCCAGTAAGATGTACTCATTTCTTTCCCTGCTGCTTATGCTGGAGCAACATATTCTAGATGGCACAGACCTAAGGGAGCAGAGCCTCCGCCACCTGGGCTCCCCAGCGACTAGGGGAGACAGTGTCCTTGGTTGGCCCACTTGGGCCATGTGGTTTGACCTAGGAATTGACTTTTATATGTAATTCAATGAGAGTTATGGAGGTTACTTCAGCATAACTTAGTTCGTTGTTATTCATATAGTAATGTTTCTGTAGAAATAGTATCCATGCATAATGAAGAAGTGAATTAGAATTGGTTTTTCCCCAGTGGATCGAATATCATGTTTCCTTTGCCACTTGAAAGACAATGTTGCTAATAATCTAAGTCAAATTTATTCTTTTTTTCATACTTGAACACTAAATTTAACATGCGACAAACTTTATCTTGTTTCAAATACAGACCATTACTTTCTTGTGTGAATTTTTCTATATTCTAAAATTGTCTTTTCTTTTTGAGGAAAGAATAATGTGCCTTCAGAATTACCTCAAATTATTAGGTCTTCAATTATTTATTACTTGGAATCCATTTTGTTCACAGAAATATAATTCCAGAAGCATTGGACCATCATCTGCTCTAGTCTGGGCTGGCTGTCCATAGTTATTATCTCGGACACTCGCTTCTCTCCTGGGCTAGTTCTGCAGTTTCCAGGATCTCACCTCCTCCCTGTTCTTATTTCATCTTCTTTGTTTTATAGGACTACATTCTCGAGTTACTTCCTTAAGAAGAATGCTTAAGAGACAAACTTTCTAAGTCTTTGGATTTCTGAAAATGATGCTATTTGTCCCTTGCATTTAATTAATAATGTCTCTAGGTTCACTTTTTCTCAAATCTTTGAAAGCAGGTTTCGCATCGGGGTTGTTGGGGAAATCACACACTGCCTGCCTCTCACACCAAACATGGAGAAGGAATGGTGCAGGCACACTGGGGAAGAAGATCAGAATCAGAAATATCACCAAATCAGCAGTACTTTTCTTCTGGGTGGAGACAGAGCCGGGAGAAACCATCTGGTTCTGGATCAACAGTGGGAAAGGAGAGCTTAACATTAGGCAGAGCAGGTGAATTCCCTGGTTTTTGTTTTTCTTTTCTCTGCTCTGTGTATCTCAGACTCCACTGAACTATCAGTCCTCTGGTATCAGCAGTGGCAACAGAAGTTCGAGGCACTTAAAACTCTGAGGGAGCAGTAGCTTCCTCTCTAATCAGAGAAGAGTGTGGGGAAACCCCCACTGATTTTTTTCTCTCTGTCCCCCTGTTGCTTGCCCCCAGAAGTGGGCATAGCTGCAAACAGTCCAAGAGAAAGTGGAGAAACTAATGGCCAGCTTTCTGGAAAGAGAGAGAAAAAGGGAAGGCCTAGGCACCTGACAAGGGCCAAGGAGACTATAAGGAAGGAGAAGCTCAAGAAAGCAACGCCATAAAGTAAATCGCCTCCTGCGATCGGGGAGCTGTGTGTGCATGAATCTGATCCTAAATAGCACACCGAATACCGTGAGAACTGAACCGCTGGAGCGGCTCACCACCGCCACAGCCCCCATGCTGGCCGCTCGCTGGGTGGTGCACATGGGAGCAGATCCAAATGGTCCAGCAAAGACTTCCAAAACAGGCCCGGCGTTAAACCACCCCCTGCTGAAGGTCAGTTGGAATTTGCAGCCCAAACTCAACCAGGTTAATGGCTGATAAAACAAAAATATTAACATTCTCCGTAGGATTTAAACAAGACCCAGAGGTTCAAAATGTAATATTAAAATGCCCAGGGTACAATATAAATTACTCAGCATATGATGAATGAGGAAAATCTCAACTCTCGTGGGAAAAGGCTATTTATAGGTACCAACGCCCAGGTAACACAGATGTTGGAATTATCTCGCGAAGGCTTTTAAGCATTATTATAAAAATATTCCAAGAAATAAATGAAACCACTCTTGAAAAATAGACATATCAGCCAAAAATACATAAAATATGAAGAACCAGGTGAAAATTTTAGGAATGAAAAGCATGATAACAAAGATTTTAAAATCATGGGGTTCACTCAATAGTAGAATGGAAATGACAAAGGAAAGTAAACTTTAAAATAGATCATTAGGAATTATCCAAATTGAACAATAAAGACAGAAAAGATTGGGGTAAAAAATAAATAGGGTTTAAGGTACCTGTGGAACAATAACAAAAGTTGAAATATTTATGCCATCAGAATCGCAGGAGAAAAGGAGAGGAATGATATAGCGCTGAAAAATTATTTAAAGAAATAATTTCTGAAAACTTCCCTAACTGGGTGAAAGACATAAACCTACAGATTAAAGGTCTGCAAACCCCCAACAGAATAGTATCAAGAAAATCCACTCTCACAGGTATCATGATAAAATTCCTGAAAATTAAAGAAAAAACAAATAAAAATCCTTAAATGCAAACAGAAGTAAAAATAGGCACAACTTATGGAACAATTCCAATTGTGGTAATTCCAATAATCACATATTTTTTCATCAGAAACCATGAAGGTCTGCAGGAAGTACAATAACATTTTAAAGTGCTGAAAGAAAAGAACTGTCAACCCACAATTCGATTTCCTGTGAAAAATGAAAGTGGAATAGATTTGTAGATGAAGAAAAACAACAAAAAAATTTTATTGCCAACAGACATGCTCTAAAAAATTGCTAAAGGAAGACTTCAGACAGAGGTGGAACTGATACTACTTCTGATTCCAGAAGAATATCTGGAACATTGGGAATGATGAAAGAGTAGCACAAAAGGTGTGTATTTTTCATCATAAGTATATACAATTAAGTCTTCTTTCCCTTTTATGTTCTTTAAAATTTGTTTGAAGGTATAAAGCAAAAATTATAACATTGTCACTGAGAAGGTTATGTTTGAACAAAGGCCTAAAGGAGATGGAGGAGTAAGCCATTGAATTATCTGGAGCAAGGTCATTTCTGAGAGGAAGTTCAGTGACTGGAAAGGCTCTGGGTACCAAAATCATTTTCGAGTAGGGTACAGTAACTGGAAGGCAGACTGGAGAACCTAGCTGTAAAGAGCCTTCTAAGCCAAAATAAAGATTTTGGCTTTTACCCCAAGTGAGACAGGAAGATTTGGAAGAGTGGAGTAACAACTTCAGTAGAGATTAGATGGTAGTAAGATAAGGGTATAAGCAGGGAAATAGTTAAGAGATTATCACAGTAAACCAGGTAAGAAATGATGGAAGCTTGGACCAGAATGGTAGCAGTGGAACTGGAGAGAAATGGTAGGATTCTGGATAATTTGATGATGGATTGGTTACGGGTATGACAGAAGAGAAAACTCAAAGATGATACCAAGATTTGTTTGTTTGTTTGTTTGTTTGTTTGTTTTGGGGCATGTGAATTGAAAGTTTGGAATTGACATTTATGGATGTACTGAAAAGGTGGGCGAAGTGGGTTTTGTGTGGTGGAGGGAAGCTCAGGATTTTGGTTTTGTACATTATTAAGTTTGAAGTGGCTATTAAACAAAGAGTTGTGTGTCAAATGAGATGTTGGATATAAAAGTCTAGAATTCAGAGGAGTGGTGAAGGCTGAAACGATAAATTTGGGAGCGTTTGTGAATAAATGGCATTGAAAGCAATAGGACTGATGGGCTAAGATCACCAAAAAGGGTCAGTGGAGGCAGGGGAGAGCAGACATCCAAGGCTCAGGCCTGCATTACTCCAAAAGGGCCAACATTCAGAGAGCAGGGAGACAAAGAGTAGCCAGAAAAGATGACTGAGAAGGGACCAGTGAGGAAGGAGGAAATCAGATAACTGATGAATGGGAAACAAATCAAGTGTTTTAAAAAACAGAGGTGTGATCGACTGTATCGAAATGCTGCGATGTGTCAGATGGATTGAGAACTAAGAACTGGACATTGAATTATTTTTTAATATATAAGTGAATAGTGACTTTAAGAATATGAGTTTTGAGGAATGGGGGGCCTTACTGAAGAAGGTTCAAGAAAAAAAATAAGAGAAGTTAAATTATATAGAGAATAGAGCAACTCTTTCCAGGAGATTTTGTATCTTCTATTATAAAGAAAACGGAGATCATAGCTAAAGGGAGGTGGGTGTAAGAGTTTACTTTTTAGGCTGTTTCCTATGCAGATAGGCATAACCAGCAAGAGAGGAAAGAATTAATAATGGAGGATGGTGAGAATTATTGGGCAAGAGGATGGAAACTAAACCATAAAGATATGTTGGTTTTAGGTGTAAGTACAGACAGCTGAGTGTACAGTAGTTACACAAGAAAGGCAGAATATTCAAGCACAGGTGCAGGTAGATGGGTGCACGGGCAAGTTCTGTTGTTACTTTCATTTTGTCAGGTGAGAGAAAATAAGGGCATAGTGTGTGGATAATTGAGAAGAGAAGACATGACATGAATTAATGACCAAAGTGAGTGGGGGACCAAATGGACTAGAAAACCATAGTGGGGTGTAGGGTAGTCTTACGGGCCCACAAGGCTGGCGGTGATCAGCTTGTCAGGACGGTTGCATACGTTTTCTCTCTTTATCATTGTTGTTCTCAAATGCCATCGATGCATGCGTAGGTGTGAAACATTTTTGTTCTTTGTGTTAGGCACTTAGTATGCCCTTTTAGCCTAAAGGACTTGTGGCTCTGGGGAATATTCTCAGATTTTTAAAAATCATTTCTCTCTCTCTCCCCCTCTCCATACCCTGAGAGGTATCTTTGACTTCTAGCCCTTTTACAAATACCTTTTTTACTTTGGCAATCATTTCGTTTTAATTTCCACAAGGACTCCTTTGTTCTCTGGTTAGTTCTATTTCACTGACTTGTTGTTTGGGTGGTTTTTATTATTTTGTCTTTAAAAACTTTCAGTTTATTTTATTTTATTTTATTTTTAATGAGAGAAAGTTTAATGTAGTAATTAAAAGTACAAACTCAGAAATCAAAGGTATTTTTCTAAAGAAAGATAATTTTTCCTTCAGATGAATGCTAGTGTGATGTTTAAATAATATTTTTCCAACTTGCTCTATCTATGAAAACCACCAAAGATGGTGCATGATTCATAGTAAATGTTCAATAAATATTGTTTTCTCTTCCTTTTTTATAGTCTTCTGAGACCACCACCACTCCATTCTAATCACATTCTACCAACACTCCTGCTTTCATCTGAATATATTTATAGACTAATGTTTATTTCTGGAAAGGCTTGTATGTCTTTTTATGTGTGCTTCTTCATGTTTGTCTGTATTCTCATTAAGGAAAATGAGGCCCAGAGATGCTAAATGACTCACTCAATAATGTAAAACTAAAACGTGGTTAAGCCAAGGCTTAGAACCATGTTTTCCAACACCCAGCCTGGTGCATTTTCCACTGGGAAACCCTGCCTTCTAAGAATGTGGAGGACTAATGCCACCCTTCTCCCCAGCCTCTTATTCTCCCATGTTTCTGGAATTAAGGTCAGAACTAAAGTCTGTCTTAATTCCAAGACAGACTTAATTTCCTTAGTAATTGCCCTATTACATCCAGCTCCACCTCAGAGGGCTTTAGGCGGAGCCAGGCACTCAGGGCTCACAGAGGATCCAAAATTCAGCTTAGAGATCTATGTGTAGGCTGCCAAGGACTCTTTGCTCATAGAATGCTCAGGAAATTTGAGGAGACTCATATTTCAAGGTCACCGTTAGGTTAAATGGGCATCTGTGGGCCAGCGTGGGAACTGAATCATCCATCATTTTTGATGGGAAAATGTGTTCCCAAGTAATTCACAAGCAATTCATGAATGAGCTACATTTCATTTATAGGTCTGCTTATTCTCCGGAGCAGGGCTTGAGGCAGGAGAGAAAAAGGAACAGAAATGGTGACACTACAATACCTTTGAATATGTTCCTTTATTTTGTATCTTCCATCTTCTGCTGTTTTAAATTTTTGAAGGGGAATTCAAAGAGAAGAAGGAAGAAAAATGGGAGAAAAGACAGGAAGAAAAGAGGCTTAGGGAATCTTTTTAATCAAGTATAACTGCTAATAAAGAAGGTACCTAAATTAAATCTGCTGCAAGAACTAATGTTCTTCTGCCTTTCATCCTCAAGCAACGGTGTCCGGACCGGCACCCAGACCCACCCCCTTGCCACACAGGAGCTTCACTGGATGACCTTTCAAGGTCATTGCAATTCCACAAAGTATGGTTTCATTTCTGGAAGATTGCAACATATTTGAAAGGATTTTTCTGAGAAAGATAGTATTTCATTCAGCAGGATTTGGGGAAGGGTAGAGTAGCATGGCTGGACCCTTTCCCCACCTTCACTCTCTGTGCCCCCTCCCCAGAGGCAGAAAACCTGGCACTTCTTTGCCATCCCCTGGGAGCTCCACATTGTGTGTTCTCAGCTCAAGAGGCAGCTTTTGCTCTGTAGCTGCAGGAAGAACAAACTGACTCTCCCACCCCTCCACCCGCTTAACAACAACAACCCCCACACACAGTCTAATTAAATGTCTGTGGAGCTACAGTTGAGCTTCTCATGCTCAGAACCTGTGGCAAAGGGCAAGAGGCCCCTGTTGCTTAAAGGAGGAAGAAATCAAAGGATATTTTTTTCAAGAGACCAACAAAACAGATGGTGCCACTTGTGTTACCTTTGATTTGGGAAAACATTTCTTTATTTTGTTTTCAGAAACAACCAGAGAATGAAGGAAAAGAAAGGTGGTTACCCCAGGCAGAGGACCAGGTCAATGGAGGAAGGAGAGTGTGGAAACAACATGGCATGCCTGGCGCAGGATGTGGCAGAGGACTATGGCTGAGGAGACTTTGTCCCCATTTTCTCACTAATGCCTGTTAAAATGTCCCACCTCTCCAGCTAGAGCAGGTCGATTTCATGGGTAGTGGGCCTGAACAGAGAGGCTGATCTCTTCCCCTCTTATAAATGCAGATTGTGTAAGATGTAAGGAGTAGGACCACATTCAGTCAATGGGGTTGCAGAAATGCAGGTGCACACGTGCCATGTTCACTCCCTCACTTGGGAGAACCTAAGCAGCCTGCCTGGAGGAAGATGCCCAGATATGAGCTACACACAACAGGACTCAGAGACTTGGGAAGAAACCACAGAGATTTTGAGCCATTAGAGCTGGAATCTAGCCAGGCTCTTCCAGAACCTTAAGGCGTTCGCCCCAAACCATTGGGTCTTTGAAACAAAAGCCTATTCTGAAAACTGCCTGCCTGGCCTCTTTGGGAGGAGCACAGGTAAATAAAGCAACTTTGGGAGGGCCAAGACTGCAGAAAGAGAATGAAGCTGAGGGTGGCTAGACTGGGGGAATGTGAATAACAGCATTATTTCAATGGAACAGGGTGCCATGTGACATACCACACCCCAGGCTGGCCAAGCCTTAGTGGGGAGCCTAGTAACGGAGAAGAAAATGCTGTGTGTTAGGAGGAGGGAAGGAGAGGAGAGAAGAAAAAGGGTAATGAAGGTGAAAAGAGATACAAGAAGGAAGAAACCAAGGTTAACTGAGTATTATCCTAAGTTCAACCCTTGTCACAGCCTCAGGATGTAGCTTTTATCATTCCCATTGTAGAGATTTAGGGAACGGAGGTTCTAGAAGCTAAGAATTTACTCTGGGTCACATAGTGAGAGGTGGAGTCAAGATCAGAACTGAAATCTGTCTTAATTCCAAAGCTGTTTGTGGTTTCTTAGCAGTTGCCCTTTCACCCCCAAATTCATCCCAAACCCCACAAATATGGCTTTATTCCAGGCATCACATAATTTGGCCATTTTCTGGGCTCTGAGTGGAAACACATGAAAGCCCAGCCCCCTAGCCACATTAGGAACATTGATTCTGGAACATAACACCATAGTGAAGGGGATCGGGGAGATGGAATACCCATCCATCAACCCACCCATCTAGCCCCTAAATTTCTACAGGTGCATCCTTGACATAACCACTCCTTCTGTGCCTCAGTCTCCACCCTCTGCTTCAGGAGTTCTTCACAACATTTTCCAAATGCCAGCTCCCTTCCTTCCTCTGTGTTCAGCTATAAAATGTTCTCTTCAATTATTTTCCTACTTCTCGCTTCAGAACAGCCAAACCAATAGTGCTGCTCCATGGGTTATGTGCCGTATGTCACTGTGCTGTGAAATATTAAGCCTTCACAATAGGTCCGAAGTCAGCGACACACAATCCTTTAATGGTTTAGCTTACTCGGGCTATTTGAAAGTGGCATAATATTGCTATTTTTAAATAAATGGGATCTGTATTAATGAGAGCTGACCTCTCTTGGCCCCGCTGAGCTGCTCCCTGCCTTGAGCCACATTGGGGATTGGGCATGAAAGGGAGGGGGGCAGGAAACAGCTTTTCAAAATGGAAACCAAGCCGCACTTTAAATAATGCTCACAGATGCTAATCATCTTGGCGGGAGGGGCAGTGGTGAGATGATTATTTGAATGGATAATAGATTTTATTTTTGAGGAAGACTTAGAATCTTGATGTTGAGAAAGGGGAGTATGTGCGTGCATGTGAACACGTGTGCCTGTGTGTGCGTGCGCTCAGATGGCAGACCTAGGCCAGCAGGGGGTGGGATTGTAGTGATGGGGGCATGCTGAGATGATGAGAATGATTATGCTTGTGAAGGCTTGTAAGGGGAGTCTCTGAGGGATGGACAGGGAGCCATCTTGACCAGCCATGGGGACGGTGGTGACTGAGGAAAGTCCTTTGAATAGGGATATGTGGTGTATCCACAGATGGAAGGCTCTGGAGCTCTGGATTCCTGGCCCCAGGTGAGGGAGGGGAGGGACAATGAGAGCACTCTCCCAGGCTCCTACCTTGTGATCTGGCAGGCTTACATCTCATTGCCAGGCAACAGGTGCAAAGTAATAAATCAGTCTCAGTGGGGCCTCTGCTGCTTGAGACATAATGTTGTGTTTGGAGACATTGAGGAAGTGACCAGGGCCAGGAGTTCCAGATGCTGAGTCCCTGCTTGCAGAGACCCCCTGGCCCCTGTGGATCCTGATAAACTTGCTTGTTTCTCAGTTGCAAGCTGAGCTGTAGAAGCTGGGCAGGCTGGGATGGGGCAAGCGGACTCAGAAGGAGGAAGTGGGGTCTGTAAAAGGGGAGTTGAGAAAAAGGCTGATGCAAGAGGAGGAAGATGTCTCTCCTGAAGAATCCAACCAGGAGAATGTAAAAGAACCAGCAAGCCAGCAGCTCTATCACCTGAGTTTATGGGCCTCAAAGTTAAAAAAAAAAAAATCTCTGCCAGGCATTTCTATAGAAGATTTTCCTCTTTCCTTTTCAGGGAGTAGACATGTTGCTTCTTAAAACATATCACGAATTTTCTGGGGATGTAATGCACAACACAGTGACTATAGTTAACAATACTGTATTACATATGCGAAAGTTGCTAAGAGTATAGATCTTACAAGTTTTCATCATACACAAAAAATTGTGACTCTGCGAGGTGATGGATGTGTCACTTAACCTTACTGTGCACACCTGCTGTCCTGTTGACTTTTCCCAGGTCCTCACTGTCCCTGCTTCTGACCCAGCACGGAGTCTCCAGATTTAGCAACAACAGCAAACAAAGTTTAAGTGTATCTTCCATGTACTACAGATTATTCCTCTTTGATCTGAAATTCAAATTTGACTGGCATTCTGTGTGTTATTTGGCAGTTTACAGTGTTACACTGTAGACTCAGAGGATGCCGCCATGTTCCAGGCATTGCCATTAAATCCTGCTGAGTGCCCCTGTGTACCCAGTCCTGTGGTGCCGTGGTGACCTGGTCAGCGATCAGGGCCAGGTCATTCTCACTTCACAATAGATATATATCAAATCAGTATACTGTACACCTTGAATTTATACAATGTTGCATATCTATTGTATCGCAATAAAATATTTAAAAATACAATAAAATCAGAAGGGTCACTCTTTCCCCACCCTCTTTTATTAGTTATCTATTGTTATATAATAAATAAACTCAAAACTAGTGGCTTAAAACAACAAATTAAGGCATCCAGGCATACTTTAGCTGAGTGCTTCCACCTCAGGTCCCTCAAAAGGCTGCAGTTATCATGTTGGTTGGGGCTGCTGTCTCATCTCAAGGCTCAACTGGGAAAGGATCTGCTTCCAAGTTCATTCATGTGCTCACTAACAGGAGTCACTTCATTGCCAGCTGTTTGATCGGGACGTCAGCTTCTAGCTTGCTATTGGCTAAGGGTCTCTCTATATTCTTTATCACATGGGCTTCTCTTGTAGAGCAGTTTAAAAAGCACCAGGTGGCTTCCCTCAGGGTCACAATCTATTGGTACCCTAATATCAGAAGTGACATCCCGCTACTGTTGCTATATTTCAGTTAATGGGAAGAAGTCACTAGGCTCATTCTGCAGTCAAGGGGAGGAGCTTACGCAAGGGTATGAATTCTGGGAGGCAGGGACTATTTGGGATCAGCTTAGAGGCTCCTATGTTACTTTCTCCTCCTTTAACAACAATTTTCAGAGACCTGGAGACATTAAGTCCTCTCAGGTCAGGACTGTGTCTTATTTACCACACCATCCCCAGAACATATCAGGGAGCAGAGCAGAGGGCCTCAACTCTCCTGTCAGCTAAGACCCAGCCTCCTAGAGCCTAGTGGCATTTGAGGTATTTTTATCACAGCGGGATCCATGGTCTAAAGTCTAGTGTCATCCCTAAGTTGAGTATAGAGACATGAGTAACACTCTCTGTTTATTTATTCCCTTTCATTACTCTACACTCTACCCTTTCCACCTCCCAACAGCTTCTTGGTGAAAGAGGGAGACTTCAGGAGATACCACATGGTATGGCAATGAATATCAAGAAAAGTAAGAAGGCAAGACCAGAGGAGAAACAGAATAGAGAATAAAGAGAGAATGGAAAAATGAAGCACCTCCAGCTTTACCTTATTTAAAAATAAGGTAAACACTTATTAAACATATACTATACAACAAATGCATATACTATGCAACAAACACTTATTAAACATATACTATACAACAAATGCTTTCTCACATTTGTTCATTTAATTATCACAGTAAGCTTTCAAGGTAAACACTTTTATTTACTTTTTATATTTACGAAAACTGAAGTTCACAGAGATCGAGTGACATGCTCAAGCTCCCACAGCTAGTAAATAACACAACTAGAATTCAATCCCAGGCTTCCTAGGATCCTTTAGTGTTCTTCCACACTACGAGGGTGACGATGAAGGGGAGGAGGGAGTGTCAGTCTACTCACACGAAGAGTTAGAATTACAGGGGTTGTGCGTGGTGGTGGTGGTGGTGGTGGTGGTTTAGAGTTCAACAATGGCTGTGAGTTACACAGCTGGGGAGAAGGTAAGGCTAGGCATGTTCCCATTGCAGAAAACAAACAAGACAGGTTGACAAACAAAGACTTGAAGGCACAGTCTCATTACCATACAACTATACTTGGTTTGTGATCAAAACCACCCCAAGCCCTAGCAAATCTCCTTCCTTGAACTCAGACTTACCTCTATATGACCTTGACTGAATCCCAAAGTTATAAATGAAGACGCCAGAAATGTTCCAAAGATAGCATGAGCAGTGGCAGCCCTCCAACTAGAGAGGGGGGTGGGGCGGAGACTCTCAGAATAACGAGGGGAAAAAGACACATCCCTCTGTATGTAAAGTTCCAGAGTGTTTGTTTTTAAAAACTTAACTTTTCATTGCCACAGAGCAATACACCTGCTAAGCTCATGACAGGAGATGTAGTCCCTGATTCCATCCCAGAAGGGAGTGAAATTGGAGGGAGGTTGGTGGGTTAGGGAGGAGACAGTGTGAAGGAAAGAACACCTTTTTACCACTCTGCTATGCCATTTTCCATTCTCTCCCAGCACATACACAAACGCACACCACCTATCCAGACCTGATGGCATCCTCTTTCTTTTTCATTTGTGGTAGGTGTTTTTTTGGTAAATATTGGGGTTAGTCTTCATACTTTTGCTTTCCCTGAGGCCCATCAATTCTGGAGGCCATTGCTCCTGAACACACCCACCTAAACAAACTGCAGGTGGATACCTGCAGATGCTTGATGTGACGTCATTTCAGGGTGGAAAGAGACCTCTAGTGGTCATCACCTCATTCCTCTCCTTACTTCCAGAAAGGCTGTACCAAATGCAGCCCCAGCCCAGGTGGATCCAGCCTCCGCTACCCTTGGTGGTGAGTTCTAGCCCCTGGATGTTATTTTCTTGAATCTCAACAACTGCAATATACTCTTACGCACAGAGGCAGGGGAGAAAAATGCATTTCACCAAAAGTAAAACATAGCGATGAATACAATAAATGACTAGGTATCTTCTTTTAAAAACTTAGCAAAAGTTGGAAGACAAACTAGTTTGGAAGCAATTCATAATTGAGCACTATATATTATATTAACTGCAAATCTGTCACTATTTTATTTGTCTCTTGCAATTAATTTTCTCCCCATTACTTTCTCTGATGGCACTGGAAGGTGCAGAGAGAGGACAGAGGGGAGGTCAGGAAACCAGGGTTCAAATCTGAAATTAGACATAGCTGCTCTGTAACCCTCATCAACTCATGGTACCTGCATGCATAAAATGAAGGTTTTGGACTGAGTTATGTCTAAGTTCCTATTCAGCTATGTTTCTATGAATGATACACATGCACTGCTGTGACAAGAAACTCAGATGCATTGTAGTCACTGTGTTATGTCATCCCTGTCAGGAAGAAATGCCATGACCTCATCTGGGCTGCCACCACCACCATGGTTATTCACAGAACACAGGGAATTTTACAATTGGCAGGTGCCTCTGCTTAACTTGTAGCTTCTAGGTGCTGGCTGTCAAGGAAGAGCTCAAAGTTACTGCCAGTCCCCTCTGAATTGCTAATACTGGAAAGCTGCAGTCTCTACTGAAGGCTCCCCAACTACTGACCCCATCAGGGGCTGCTGCCATTTCACTAGTGCACCAGCCTCCCAAACCACATGATCTTTCCCAGTGCTAATGGCATCCAACACAAAAACACTGCCCTGACAAATGGAGTGCAACCCTTCTGACCTCCCAGGCTCAGAGCACCAGTCAAATTCATCTCAGGTACCTCCTGCTTGCAAAGCAGCCATGGGCTACTTGAGCTGGAATTCTTAGGACTCTTGGCTTCTGCAGAGATGTGCCCATCCTCTGACCCCACAAGTAGCTTATGTGGTGACCCATCAGTGAGTTTCACCACATCAGAGAATGGATAGGGGGTGGCTGGGGACAGAGTGCTACAGGCAAGGAAAGTGTGGGGACGGGGGTAGTAGGCACTTCTTCCTGCCATATTTCTTGAGTGGAAGAAAGAATTGTCCACTTCCATCCATGTCTTCCAGCCCCTTAGTGGTATACAGCTTGTAGAAGCTAAGGGATCAAAGGTTACATATCTGTTTTGGAGTAATGAGAGACAATATATCTATCAGGATAGCCACAATCTATCTGGTGGTCAGAGTCATAGGAAAAAAGAATTCATCATGAAAAGAGAGGATGCGTGCCCCCAGAGTGGGGCTCCATAACAAACTCCCCACTCTGAGAGCCTTGCCACCCTGTTTCCAATACTCTGTCTAGAGGCTTTGTTTACAGCTCTTTGCCTTTGCACATGTCCCAGAGTGCCCTTCCCTTCCTTTTAAATATTATCTCCTCATTAATGAGGAAGGAATTCATTCATACATATTTGTCTGTGAATCAACTTGTGGAAGACTCGAGGTTTTTTTCACACCCCCTCCCTTTGAGAAAAGGCAGCCATCTCCTTCTGGTGCCCCACACTGTACCCTTACTCATATGGCATAACTTAATACACTCTTTCAATTTCTGTTTTTGGTTTGTCTTCCCCACTAGTCCATAGGTTGCTGAGCACAGGGGCTGCCTATTGTTTTTTCTTCCCCTTCCACAGTGCTTAACACAGTGTGTGGCACACAGAAGTGCTTGTTATTACTCATGGGCTAAGTGAATGGCTGAATGAATTAATGAGGAGTAAGTACTCTGAATTTTTATGTACATTGTCATCCCTGAGCTATGGTCACTGTCACGTAAAATTTTGTATAGCTACTTGGTTACCCTGTCTTAAAATGTGGGCCCAAACTTTTAACCCATTTCTTCTCCCATCATGTGTTGTGGGGACACCAGGAATCCTCTACTATCCTAGGAACAATTGGTATCACTCTGAACAGTGGGACAATCTGGTTGTCTGGCTTTGAGCCATTCTATGACATAGCAAGCTCTCATAACCATCCGTCAGGACTGATTTGGGAGATAGTAGAAGAAATATATCCATTAAGCTGGTGCTGAGCTGTAGTAACTGCCCTGGTTTGAATAATTGATTGCCATTACCCAACATCCAATAACCCATGGAGATGAAGGCATTTCCTCCCTCTTTCCCTCCCTCCATCCCAGTCTGATTTAATAAGATGGCTTCTGATACTCCGTCTGCCCACACAACCTAGAAAGTCATCATAATCAAGTGTTGTCTCTCATCCACTGGATGTTCCCAATCTGATGAGGAAGATTTATGGGTGAGAGCCATCTGGGGGTGTGGATCCCTGACTCAGCAACCCTTACCTCTGTGTATACCATGCTGGAGGGACCTCTTCGGTAAGCTTCTCACAACTCGAGGGAAAATACCTGCATCAGCCATTTCTCCTAAACAAGAAAGAGACCAATTTCTAAGATGCCTCCCGGTTTCCACAGCCCTTCCTCCCTGCTTCCTGAAGTCCAATGTCATCTCTCCCCTGCAATATAATAAATATTTCACTTTCAAATCCCGATTCATTAAACAAAGCCCAGGAGGGAGAAATAATAAGGTGTCACTTTACAACCCAAATAAAACAGTGAAAGATATATTCTATAATTTACACTTCCGAATTTAGGTTGAGATAATTCATATATCATTTTCAGTTAGGAACCCCAAATGGTGCTGTGTCAGCATATTGGCTGGAAAACAACTTTTTGTATTATTTTATACCTTTCAGTAACGTGCCCTGGTTATCACACATCAACACTAGGTTGAGTTCCAGTGTCTTGGCAGCTTCTCCTAAGTCATTCTCTTTCCTAACCAGGGTGACTTTCCTTCCCCGATGTAGATGGAACCCCTTGACTGCATGCACACACATGTTCTCCCAGGCACAAAAGCAGACTCCAACTGGAATTAGCTTGACTTTGGCCATTTCTCTTACCACTATTACCACAGCTTCACTATTCTTCACCTCTAAGGATGAGAGAACTAAATAAACCTCAGTTGGGAACATGCGGCATGGTATGTTTCCAACAGAAATACGATCTTAACATGTGTATAGTTTGCATATTCACAGCTAGGGGTTTGGTGGGAAAAGTATCAGCTTTGGAATGCGAGACCAAAAAAGCATATGTTCAAATCTCAACTCTTTCTATTAACAGGTATTCTCAAGCATGTTATCCTCTTCTAGTTTCAATCTTCTTGTCCACAAAATGAGAAGAATCATAATAGCTGACCAAAGAGATTATTGAGATTTTTAATTGAGGTGAAAGTAATAATCAAATCACCATGGGCATTGACTGTGTACTTACTACATGTGTGTGCAGGACACATACATGTATACACATATAAACATAACTACATACACATGCATGCATATACTCACACAGGTATCCACACACATATGTGTATCTACACACACATGGCTCGGGCTATTATGGTGGATTAACTTATCAACCCTCATAATAACCCCATGAACTTAGTGCTATTGTTTCTCATTCCATAGATGAGGAGACTGATGCTTACATACTTAAACAATTTATCTAGGATTATTAGGTATGCATAATAAGTACTTAGAAAATAATACTCTTACTAGGCTTCTGTTTACAAAACATTTTTCTAAACCTCTCATTGGACCCTTACGCTAGTATTTAGAGGAAAATGAGGCAGGAGAATTAAGATATGAAAATACATTTTGTTCCCCTGCCTAAATTGCCACATTGTTTAGGCATATGGCTTTCCTCGACCACTTCAGTAGCTCTCTGGTTCAGACATTCAGGGAGTCTAGGGAACCTTTAGACTCCTTCAGGCCAAGCAGATAAACTAAACATCTGCCTTTCTCTGCCAATCACCCTTCTTTTCAGTAGACCTCTAGTTATTCCATTTCCTGGAAAGTACCCTGCTGAGACTGACCCTGTTCCGCCTGATGATCCCCACCACGCCCCAATAGGCAAAGCTAGTCCTTTTCTCCTGGGGAAATCAGAAGAGGGTAACAAGGACCCTCCAGACTACAGGCTTTCAAAAGGCACTCATGCGTCACCTAGGTTTACACTTCTTTTCCCCAAACACTGCATGGAGCCTGACAAAGCTGAAGTGATCTGGGCTTACATACATTGGTGTCAGCCCCAAAGACTGAGCCCAGAACCCTGGTCTCATTCTCTCCATTCAGTGGGAACCCTCCTGATCTCAGCCCTAAATGAGCCGCCACAGTAGCATCCAGCAGTCCTGGGAGTCAGTGTTCAGTAATGATAGTTGTAAGAGTAACACGAACAACAATAATAATAAGGGGCACATGTTATTTGTCAGGAACAATATTTGATACTCTCTGAGTATTAGTGAAAAAGATATGAGCTATCAAACCATGAGAAGACTTGGAGGACACTAAAGTGCATATTGCTAAGTGAAAAAAACCGATCTGAAAAGTCTACATATTTTATCATTCCAACTACATGGTATTCCGAAAAAGGCAAGACTATGGAGACAGTAAAATAATCAGTGGTTGCCATGGGCTGTGGAAGGAAGGAGGGAGGGAAGGATGACTAGGTGAAGGACAGGGAATATTTAGGGCAGTGAAATTACTCTGTATGGGACTGTAATGGTAGATATATAACATTTTGTTTGTCAAAACCCATAAACTGTACAACACAAGGAGAGAACCATATTGTAAACTATGAACTTTAGTTAGTGAATGCACTAATATTGATTCATCAATTGCAATAAGAGTACCACAGTAACGCAGTTTGTTACTAATAGGGGAAGCTTCATATATGTGGGGAAAATATACAGAAGCTCTCTACTTTCTGCTCAATTTTTCTGTAAACCTAAAGCTGATCTAAAAATAAAGTCCATTATTAAAACAAAACAAAACAAAACAGAACAAAACAAAAATAACTTTCCAAGTTCACTCAGTTAGAACATGGGCAGTCAATATTTACACCTAGTTTTCAAGTTCCAAATTTCATTCTCCTAGATTGTAAGTCAAAACATTCAACAGAAATTTAATTTTGACACTGTGCTTGAATTCCAGTTTTTTCATCCTTAAAATGGAAATAAAAACAATAATACTTTTTTTAAGTTCCACACTCAGAAAGAACCAACAAAAAGGTTTACTGTAAAGAATGGGGAAAAACATCTATGTAAACTGTAAAGTGCTTTGCAAATTTAAGATATGACCATCATTGACCTGAAATCCTATCCATAACAAGGATGTGGTTCTCTGGGTGCCACTACCGAGCTCCTTTTGCATGAAGGAGTGAAGATGCTCATAATCATACTCCACTTTTCTGGGACATTGGTCTTAACTGATGGTGCTCAAAGGGAGGACTGAGTCTCCTAGAACCAAAGGGGTGGAGCAGCTGAGAATGCAGGCAGGAGCTGTGGCTCCTAAAAGCTCTTGGAAGAGGGGTGGGGGGAAGATGGGAGAGAAAGAGAGAAGAGGGTGGAGAGGGAGAAAGAGAATAGCAGCATCAGAAGGCTCATTTGTCATAAGAGTGATTTTCCTGTTAATAAAGTGACCTTGTGTAAACAGCTCAACTTCTCACAGCTCGCATCATTAGGAGAGGGACACACACTGATCGATTGCTACCACACGGGCTGCTGAACCAGGGTGAACTGCCACTACCAAAAGACTTATATGTAACTCAGCCCAGCCCCTGCATCACACAGAGACTGGACAGGCGTGGGAAAAGCTCCTCTCTGACTCCTTTGTGGTCAGGGCAGCAGACTTGATCAGAGGTGGTGATAAGCCAAGGACAGGGACTCCCCGCAAGACCTCTGCCCTAAAGGCAGGGGTGCCCATCAGCTGGGAGCTGCTCAAGGCTTGTTGCAGATGGCTAGTCCCTACAGATGGCTCTTTGGCAACCCCCAGAAACAGAGGTTCAGGGTAGGCAGGACCCTAATTTCTGCGTATGAAATATAAAAGTGGCCAAAAATGGCTACAGAGCTTCAGTCTCAGTGTCCCCATGCTTCAGCACATCATGATTCCTAATTGTATCAATAAAGCCACCAAGAGCAGTGGAAGCTACCTGTGTCTCAGCTCCAATAGCAGGAAGACCAAAGAAAGCCTAGCACCTCCTCAGTGGAACCCAGGAGAGAGAGCTGAGAGATGTGGGTGGGTGCTGTGCCAGTCTGTACCATGAATTGCTGTGTGATTGGGGTGCCTCAGTTCACCTGAGTGAGGGTTAAACCTGTTGATCTCCGAGGTACTATCTGGTTCTAAGAGTTCTAATCATGTATGGTGCTTCTCTTAACTAAACACATAAATATTAAAGTGATTTTAAAAACTAATAAAATGAGCAGCTGGAGTGGAAAATCATCCTCATATTAATGCAACCCTCTGCTCTCTTTGCCAGTTGTTTTTCTCTGCCCCCCAAAGCTAAGATATGGTATTTGCCAATTTTTGAAATTTTACAAGATCTTATTTCCTACCAAGACAAAAGAAATCTTTTTAACCTCCTCATGTTTTCTCAGGTCTATAATCCTGAGAGAGGGAAGCCTCCATTTTCCAGGAAAGGGGACATAATGCAAGAGAAAGAAACCCACTACCACCCCCTTTCTCACTCTGAGTAGAAACTTCCAATTTCCAGGCAGTGCTCTTAGCCCTGGAATTAACCCCCATTGTGTTGCATAGCAGCCAGCCTGGAATACCTATAATGCAAGCTGCAGGTTTTTGATGCACTGATACAATTTGGTGAACATACATCTTTTTCTTCCTTCCTCCCTCCCTCCCTCCCACCCTTCCCTTCCCCTTCCTTCCTTCCTTCCTTCCTTCCTTCCTTCCTTCCTTCCTTCCTTCCTTCCTTTCTTTCTTTCTTTCTTTCTTTCTTTCTTTCTTTCTTTCTTTCTTTCTTTCTTTCTTTCTTTCTTTCTTTCTTTCTTTCTTCCCCTTT
>PVJD01006117.1:0-103544 GCA_004026545.1 Mormoops blainvillei | reverse complement strand
GTCTTTATATCATATACATGAAATGTTTTACTATGGCAGCACATTTTAATAAATATAAGATTAATATTATCTCTGAAGATAGCAAACCTGTACTTTCAATTATATCCATTAGTACAATATTTTTATTATTAGAATGTATTGCTTAAATGCAATAGGTAAATGTTAGTTTATTTGTACTACCTGACACATTGAATGATAGTTCTGAAAGTATGTTACAAACTATAAAACAATATATCAAACTATAAAGTACTTTTACTAATCAATTTAGAAATCAGTACCTTATCTGATCTGAATGCTTGTTTTAAATGGAACAGATGCAGGGTGTGATGACAGGCCACATTAAAGCTGTAAGTGGATAGATTTCTTTGCCATTACAAGTCATATAATGAAAGTAACTAAGCTTTACATATTTCTGCCAATGAAAGAATTGTATGGTTTCAAGTATTTAACATTTTATTTATAGACCAGCCTTTGAAAAATGCATAAGGCACCATAGTGATTTTTGTTGGTAGTATTGTGTGGTAGTTCTTCAGTTGTCATTTTGAAACTGAAACTAAATTGTGTAGCAGAAAATATAAAGAAACTTAATGAAATTAGTCTGTGCACAAAACTTAGCATTATGGATTTAGGTATAGCCAGGTGCTGGAACTTCTTCAGTGTTATGTTATTAATTCATTTTAATCCTCGCCTGAGGACATACTTACTGATTTTAGAGAGAGGGGAAGGGAGGAAGAAAAAGAGAAAGATCGATGTGAGAGAGGAACATTGATTACTTGCCTTTGGTACACACCCCGAACAGGGATTCAACCTGCAACCCAGGCATGTGCCCTGACCCAGGATTGAACCATCAGCCTTTTGTTTTGCAGGTTGCCCAGCCAACTGAGCCAACCTGGCTAGGGCTAGAACTTCTTTAGTTTTAAATATTGAGACCCTTTGAAATTTAGATATATAATAGCAGGAATTCTGAATACTAGGGAATGTAGTTTAAGGAGAAAACTATTTCCATTCCATAATCTGTGTTGTGTGTATTTTTATATGTAATTCATACCGACTTAATATAATATGTTTTCAGACAAGAGAATGGTATGACACTAGACTAAGTTAAAGGTGATGATATGGAACTGAATTTCTAATGAAAATGGAAGCTTTAATTTATTGATTGGCTACAGGTAGTTTGAATATTTTTTTTACTATACCAGTAAAAGTACCTGATCAAACACAGGTATATCCTTCTAGAAAATTAAATAACTCTTGAGTGGATTTTTGAAGTGACACAGAACAGCTATGCCTGCATTTTATTTTCCTGAAAAGGCCTTGTTTTCTAGTGTTGGGTAACTTTTCTTAACACTGAAGAGAGTCATAATGAAATATTAATTGAATGAAATTTACCCTTGAAAAATTATAATGATAAACAGAAATCAGTTAAAGGAATAGAAGATAGTACATAGTTAAGCAATAATGTCTGGGAACAGGTGAATGGATGCCTCAATGATTTAATTATGAGATGGTGAGATTCTAGTATATGGATATTGCAATGGAAATATAAAGCAAAATATGTGAAGACATTTATTTGAAGTAATAATTAACAGTACTTGGAGCTATGCTTAATGTGAAGAGATAATAAAAGCAATAAATTTTGAAATAATAAATCTTAATATTGATTTAATTTTATGTTGTGTAAATTACCTTTACAATTCTTTGTGTGTTTTCATCCATCTGTTACATTTTGGATTTTTACCACATTAATGTTTTATTCCATTAATCTTTCCTTTTGATTTTTGCTTTCATTTTCTCCTTCTCATTATAATTTCCATGGCCCTAGATTCTTTTGCCAAGTGTGTGCATTTTTGTATTTCATGGATGGTATCAGGAAGTTTTCTAAAATCCTGTCTGATTTCTATGGAAAAAATTTCAAGGTCTTGTGTACTTTCTCAGCTTTGAGATGACTGTATCCATACAGATTTCAGAAATTTCTATAAGAACTTCTTTTTTCTGGTCCCTGAGCCTTGAATTGGAAGAGATGTATGTAAGCCCAGTGTTGGGTAAAGGTCTGAGCAACGTGCTGTATAGGGTCTGCAGTCTTTGGTCTTCTTAGCTTACCTGTCCGCGGAGTGGAACCTCTGCCCTATGAATGAGATGGGGTGTGGGGTATCAGGGCCCAGTTGCAATATTCTCAGCATGTCACACTTGGACTCGAGCCTCTGCCCTACGAGGGGGCCTGTGTGGAAGAAGAGTACCCCAGTTCTCTCAGCTGTACTCACCGGGGATTTAGCCTCTGTAACACTACAACATGGTGCTGCACGGGAAGAAAAATGCTAGTTTACTTCCCGTTTTGGAAAGATGCCATAGCCCTTGGCTGGGAGCTGGGGCGAGAGGGAACCCCACTTCATTAACCATCCCTTCCCAATTGTAGAGCCTTAGACATCATGCTGAGATGTGGAAAGAAGAGGGAGGGAGTAGGTAATGATTCAAGTGCCACGGACTCCCCCGTTCTTCCTGGTATTTAGTAGAGTTTCTTTAAGAAATAATTGTGTATTTGCTGTATTCCCTTTGTGATAATTTAAGTGGTTGGTTTTTTCATGTATTTTAATTATTTTCACCAGTTAGGGTTGTTTTTTGGTGAGTAGGACTAGAGATTTTCTCATACTGCCATTTCAGAAGTGGAAGGTCTTCCGTGTTGTATGTTAAAGGTCTTCTCAAATCCTCGTTACATCAACAGTAACAACACTTTTTAAAAACTTTAAATGTCTCTGTATGTTTCATGCCACTAGTAAGAAAAATAACAAAGCTTTCCAAACATCCTTGACTCGGATTAAGAAATAGTAGACACTCAAAACCAAATATTAATGTCTTAGTGAAAATAGGAAAATGCTATTTTCTCAATCATGATTGAATGTGGGCTTGGTTGTTGAAGTGAAAGAAAATATTCTTTTATTGTTAAGCCAAAACTCCTTCATCATTGAAATGTTCCACCAAACAGCTTATTTCATATCAGTTAAGAGCCTAGTTACAATTTAAGATGAATGCAAATAAGAATGTTTATAATGCAGATGGCACGGTTGGAGGGACAACTGTGTATATAATTTTCTCCCCGTCATCAACTTTCACTCTTAGAGCTTCGCACAATGTGAAATCAGACTGCTTGGGTTTGAATCCTGGTTTCAGCACTATGTGCTGTGGCCTTTGAAACAGTTACTTTAAACTTCAATTTCCCATTTTAAAAAGTGGAAGTAATAACAGAACATACCTTCAGGGTTGTTTTGAAGATTATCTAGGTAATCGATCATTTGTATCACGTGCTAAGCAATTCCTCATATATAACAATATACATGTAATAATATTCGCTAATGTATAGCAAGTTTAAAATGGTAATAAAAATGAGAATCATAAAATTATTAATTTTTATTCCCTCTGCAGCTTGACATAATCTATAGAAATTTAAAATTATTAAGACATTACTCTTTCATGAAGTATAGATTTCAGTAATAGGAATTTGCTATATGTTCTTATATTCATTAGTTTAAATTTACTGGATTTTTAAACCTTATATATTTTTAATAATCTCTTTTCTACAAGGGTACATAATTCTTTTTATTAAATAGTAGCCCACATAATATTATTTTACCAATGTAGATAAACTAAGCAATGGAGCTCTTCATTCTGGATATCTTGTATTTCCAGTCACTTCTATAAGTCACATCCTTCAAGAGCTCAAATTGTTTTCTACATACCCACCGTATAATACCTCTAATGAGATGAATCTTTAAATGAGACTGTTTTCAATCTGCTATTCATTGAGTGGCTTTTACCCAATCTCTTTCTGTTGTACCAGGCCCTCTGTTGGGCACTTGGAATACAGAAATGAGTGATAAATGGTTGCTTCAGCTGAAAAAGGGAGCTAGACATGCAGGCAAGCCACTGGGGTCAATTTTGACAGGTACTGTTGGGGAGATGCCTCTAATGTAGTGATTTTCAACTGGCGTGCCACAAAAAATTTTAAAACAGGCAATACCTGACTATTTATTCAGGGGCACTGACCTCTTTTCCCTTAGATTGTCCAAAAAAAAAACAAAAACAAAAACAAAACAAAAAAACGACAGCCAACACAGTGGTAGCCATCTACTGTGAATGCATCAAAATCATATCTTCTTTTGGTCAGATCAGCAAAAAGGATGATATATTTTTGGTGTGCTGCAGAAATTTAATAATTGGATTATGTGTGCCACGAGATGAAAAAGGTTGAAAATTGCTTCTCTAAAGTAGTGTAGAAACACAAAAAACAAACACTTCCTGGAAAAGTTTCAGAGGGTACAGGAAGGAGAAGCCATCTGAGGTTGTTTATCAAAGCCAGTGAAGAATTTTCCATGTATGGTGAAATGCAAAAAGGCCATTTCTGCCACAGAGAACAACAGATTTAAAAAGCATGAAATAATTAAAGTGCTTGTGTTGGTAAAGAGATGCTGAAAAGTTCAGGTGTTTGGAAAGTCCTGCGAACTGGATGAGGAAGGATAATGGGATGGGATAAAAGGGGCATGTCAAAGCTGGGTTGTAAAGGACTTTTGTGCTTTTTCAAAGCGTTCGGACATCATTCTGTAGGAAAGGGAAGCTAGAGAGGATTCTAACCAGTAAGAATGACATGGTCAGTTAGGTCTCTAGAATAGTAACTCTGGCTGCATTGTGAATGATTGAAGGGCATGGTGCTTACATTTCTTTTGTAATGGTCTAGGTCAGGGGAGGTTAGAGCTGGACAAAAATAGCTAGATACAGGACAGCTTTTCCGTTCCGTGCAGTAGAGTAGTTCTGCTCTGATCCCTCCTCTTCCCCAGCAAATACATTTAGTCTTGTTTTATGAAATTGGTAACGCTATAAAGATTTAACCATCCAGTTTTCTTTGCTTAGCCAGTTCAGGTAAATTGCTTTATTGTCCATATTGTAAGGGAAAAATATTCCAATTTGGGAAATATATACCAGATGCCTTTGAAATTGTGCATTTTAGTCCAATGAGGAAATTGAAGTAGGTAGTGAAATGTTTTGAAGTGTCACAATGATATAATCTACATTCATAATGTAATGCATATTGAGAAGCAATAAGGTTAATTTTGTGTTTATTCTACCCTAATAATGAAAAAGAGATAAGTATTTTGGAACTAAATCAAATTTTTTAGGATATTTAAAAACAAGCTCTTCTAAATAAAGATTTTTTTAAATGAGAAAAATATATTGATCCATACATATGGTAATCACTTGGTCTGGTAGTGGAAATTTATATACATCTTTTCATAAATGATTCCCTAATCCATCCTGTTGTTATTTTCAGCTATAGATAGTTGCCCTTGTCACTACATGGCACACTGAACACATTCACACATCATTCCCTCCTTTTTTCAGATTTTTACTTCAACACACACACACTTACACACACAAACACACCTTATTGCCATTACTGATATTTTTCAGAGAAACCTATAATCTCCTGTCAAACAGTTCCATCATGACATATGTTTTTTTTTACAGCATCGAATTTTTGTTTTTTACCTTTGTTCTTATGCTGGAGGGCACTGTTAAAATTGTTCTATTTTCCTGAACGTTACCAATGACAGCTCCACTAGCTGTCGCCGATGTTACCATTGAGGTAACACATGGGGTGTGTGGATTTACAGTAAGAATGAAATTTTATTAGACATAATAGCTCTTATATTGCTCAAGAACAGATCACCCCATGACCATCTGGCCCTACAGCAGTTCATTTCTCTTAGAGTTTGGGAATTAGTGTTTTGGAAGTCCACGGGATACGAACTATGCCTAGAAGCCTTATCCGATGTTGGATTCTCTTGAAATTTATGAATTCCTTCTGTGATCTTTCACAAAAATATTTTTGTCTTTATAATCGAACAAAACATGTTTCTCTTCTTTATAGTCTCATGTTTCATGAACACTGTTAGAATGAAAAACATCTTTAATTTTGGCAGGCTACTTTTAATTGTCAAGAGCACTAAAGTGATAATAGATCGATTCCAGACCAAATGGACAGTTCTCTGGCATACACTGTGATTTTAGAGCTATGAGTTTGTCTTTACTATATGAGCCTTAGAGTGTTTATAATTTTCTTCAAAGCATCAGATATCCGCACCCTAATTAACACCCTTCACCATTCCTCTCCTGTGTTTGAAAAGTTGGCAGAAGTCCAAACAGAACTGCTAAGGTACTAAACATGGATATGACACAGATGGACTTCAATTGTTGTGCATGACCTTGGGGTTCTTCCAAATTTATTTTGTGGGATAATTCCCCTAGATCCTGTTTCCCGTCTCCCAGGACCATGTTTTCGCATGTTCGTTGCTGAAACCTGAGGTGTTGGGCGCCAGAATTAGCAAGCAGTCATCTAAGTTGGGCCCTCGTGATACATTTCATGTGGGATGGGGTTGTGATTGATAGAAAAGAAGTATGGAAATTTATGTGACCACTTCAGCATCCATTAATATATTTTTGCTGTGTACTTGGTATGCTCTGGAAAATAGGTGGTTGAGAATTTGTAAAATCATGTAAAGTATACTAAAAATAATTTTAATATAAAAAAGTTTTAAAATGTTGACTCCTGAATTTAATAATAGTGTCAGGTTAATCAGAACTTCTACTTGTGTCTGTAGTTACATATCTAACACATTTCACAAAAACTCTGGGTCCTATAATTTTATAGAGAATATCAGATATTATATCAGAGAAAGTCATAAATCAGTATCAGTCCATATAATATAACTTATTTTACCTAAATCAAAAAATTAAAATCATATCACCATGTATTGAACAGATTTGAGGTGAATGAAGATGGAAAAAAGAAATGCTAAACTTTTTAGGTCTTGAAAACTTATGCAAGGTAATCCCATTGAAATTTCCACCATGAGTGAGTCCTGCATTTGTATTAGAAAAGAATCTGGACTTTGCTACCTTCATGAAGATAGAATATAACAAGATGGATATTGGGTTTGCCACAGAGTCGTTTGCTATCCATCACAGACCTCAAGGATGGACAGGAAAAGGAAATTTCTAGGAAGTGTAATAACAGTTTTATGAACAGTCTCTGTAGAACATTCTAATCAAGATAAACCCATTCTAACCATTTCCTCCCAAATTTCCAGAGGAATATTTGATTGGCCTTGTTTGGTTCGCATGTACACTGATTGTCTTAACTTGGGAACACTCAGTTGACAGTACCACCAGGATCCCATTAACTGAGTAATGGTATCGCTCAACCTTGCTTTTGCTGTTGGATTTTTCAGCAGCTGAACGGTATTCCTGCATTAGTCTCTTCTCTCCATGTCCTCAAACGGAGAAGGATACAGAACTTCTTCATTGCTGAAATGAGTACTTAATGATTTTGTATTTTTAAGAATTTATAATAAGAATTTATAAAGTAGAACACATGATCATCAAAAAAAAAAAACACCAACCAACCAAATAGTCTTCGATACTAATAGTCTTTGTCACCTCAGTTCTTCAGTTTGTTTATTCCCCCTGGAATTGCTAGTTTTTGTCCTAGGAATTTTCTTTTGGTTAGGTGAGATAAATCTAAATAATTTGGTTAGAGGTATGTTTGGGATGGTATGAAAGTGAGAAATGATTGGACATTTCTATTTCTGAAGCTGATTCCTAACTGTCTCTAAAAATTCCTTTTCAGGTCCCCTCCTATCCCCCACACACACAGTTCCATTTCTGGGCTTGTGCACTATTTCAATTCAATGAACATTTATTTATGCCTGCCCTGTGTCAGTCCAGTAATGGTAAATGTCTCTTATCACATGTGCCTACACCGATAAATCAGTAGAGGTTTGTCGTGTGGGCGCTGAGACCTGTGAGGGAAAGAACCCTAGTATCAGCGAACAGCTTCTGTCATTCATGAAAAATTAAGTATGGGTGCAGCTCTCACACACTTCCATTTTCTATTATAGACACTCTAGGGCTTAAGACGATAAACCTAATGTGGTCCAGTGAATGTGGAGATTCCTAGAATCTAGTTGGAAAGACTGGAGCTTGGTATCCCAGTTAGGAAGTTTCCATAATACTTTAGGTGAGTGGTTATGAAGAAGAGGATGCTGGGCGTAGTGTGGGAAATTAAGAAGCCAAACCAATGGTGTGTGTCGCCTATGGACATGGTCTAAGAGGTGTGGGAATGATGGGATGCGGTGCAGGGCGGAAGGGATAAAGAGGGGGAAAATGGGACAACTGTAATAACATACTCAATAAAATATACAAAAAAGTAAAATTATATAGGTTTCAGCCGTTAAAAAAAAGAAGACCTGGATTGGGCAGTGGGACTAGAAATGGAATGAATGACATGGATAAGCGGGCATTTTAGTTGTTATGGCTAAAAGATGCTGCAGATATCCTTTCACCGTAGGCACTAAAACTGTGAGGCACGGAAGCTATGTCTTTTTGCCATAGCATTCGCCTGGCATGCTTTCACCAGGTTTCCTAGTTCTGCCTTGGGTGATATCCCCCTTTTCTTTCCATTGTATGCAGTGTAGTCTTATGAGATATGAATGCTCAGTTTCACCAGCTTGAGAGTCTATTCACTAATAGTCTCCTCTCTGATCCCAGCCAACTTGTGTTTAAACGTATAACTCCCATCCAGTGATCTGCCAACAGGATAGTTAGCTAAAGAAGGTACTATAGACAAAAATAGTAGAATTTTACCTGGCTCAGAGAACCCACTTATGTGGATTCTCTGCCTCCTCATTAAGGAAAGAAAATTGTTCAATTGACTGTTATCATCATTAGTTTATTATATCAGTATGCGTTAACCATAAAAAGAAAATGGTAGTTACAGCTTTAGTAATAGAATCTCAAATTTGATGCTTCCTTTGTAACTGAGAAGAGTAATGTAGAATCCTTTATTCTCACAAACTGTTGTGACCTCCCCCTTCTGCTGGATATGAGGTAAACCAATATTGATTTTATAAGCTCTAAAGTCATTCTAATCCTATAACTTAAGCAGTGAATTGAGCTTTAACTCAGTCTCATTTGAAGATTGTTTTCTATTTGAGATTCCTCTACTTCTCTCTAAACTAGCACCTGAGGTGTAAAAAAGTGGCTTTCATGATATTGTGTTATTGAGTAGAAATGGATCACCTCACCTCATTCTGTTGCTTGGGGGATCAATGGCAGAATTTATCCATTGGCTGTTCTGCTAGCATCTGCTGATTGAAAATGACAGTTGTTAAAATTCAGAGTCTCTCCACTCAGAAGTTGTTAAAGTTCAGAGTCTCTAAGCTCAGTTAAGCCTTCTAAAGGTCCCAGACTTATTCAACCACTGTAAACCATCCCTAAAAGTGTCTGGCTTGTCTTCCTCCTTTCTCCAGGAAAGACAATTTCTCTATTGTAAGGTTACCAGGACCTTTTTAAAATGAGCCAAATGGCTGGCCTATGAAAACTGAGGGAGGCCTGGGAGAGCAAACTAAGTCATCCCTGTGTCTAATCTCATCGGCCTGCTTGATCAGCTGAATTATAAGCTCTTGTGCTTCCACAGCCACCCTGAACAGCAGTTTCATCCTGGCAGTTCAAAATGGAGACAGAAGTGTCCTCGCCGCTTCTCCCAATTTAGGGAACATACTTCTTCTTGACTGAAACATAAAAAGGGAAAATAGAAACGTGCGTCCCTCTCACCTGTATCTGTTTCCTTTCCTTTGCCCAGAAGCCTGCAGTCAACAGAAGAAAAAAAAAAATCACGTTCAGTTTTCAAAAAGTTTAATCTTATTACACTATCAGTAGACAATAGAAATTTTATTAAGATTTTTCTTTGTGGTATCTGTCACCTTTATCTGTTATTCACTCTCACTAAGGCTTCAATCTGTTATGTTTGATTTATTGCAATAATTTTCAGCGTCTCTTGCCTCTTTTTCTCTTCCCACGCCAGGCTATTTTACATTCTGTTGCCAGACCATTCTTCTGATTGTTCTGCTTTGATTATCTCATTTTTTTCCCCCTTTAAGACACTCTAGAATTATGTCTCATCATTTATCTGGTATTCTCTTTCAGTCCTACGCCTGCTGAGTCCTAAAACTTTTTTCTTGTTACTGTAATGTCTTTAAGACATATTCCTAAATTCCTTCCTTCCTCATACCTTTGTTTATTATATTGCCCCTTACTGATAAGACATCCATCACTGTCTTTTTCTTCAGAGCCTCGCTGAGACCCCCCTCAGAGAACCTGACTCCCTCCGCAGCTGGACTTCCTTCCAAGGGGTCACTAGAGAATTTAGTCTTCAAAACATGTCTCGTAATGACATCATACATTTTGATAGTCTCTCTTTTCTTTACGTACATCTTTCCTCCTAACTAATTTGGAAGCATTTTCAGCTTTCACAGTGTTTAATGGGCAGCACTGAGTAATTAATATTTACTTTTTAAAACAAAATTGAATAGGAACTTAAGAATAAAAGCACATGTAGAAAGACATGGGATTGAGTAATAATATTGCTTTTTTATTGTTCTTTATATTTCTGTGTTTTCATTAATAGTGTGTATTATTCTTATAATTTAAAATTATGTCATTCCAACAGTGCTGTTATTTAATTACATTGTGCACCAAATATATTGTACAGTTGTTTTTTTTTTAACAAAACACTACTAAATCTGCAGTGAATCATTAAGCAGTATTTTTGGTGTTCACTTCCAAACATTTTATTTACATTATTAACTTAGAATATTTGAAACATGCTGCTTCTCAGCTGTGACCAATATTATCCACTCATATTTATATTACATCATTGAGGAGAGTTTCTCAATTTCTCATTATTCAGTTTTAAACTAAATCAACCTGACATGAAACTAATAAAATTAGTTGCTTAGAACAGATGGTTCATCAGATATTTGAACCCAGGCAGACAAGATCTGGTAGGTTCTGTAAATCATCAAGTGTTTTCATTTCAATTAATGGCCATGTTATAGTTCCTGTAAAAAAAATTAAGGATTTAGAAATAATGCTACCTTTAAGTTTGATGTATATGAAATGAAAGGATTGGTTTGTAGGATGTCTTGTGTCTTTCTACTTATCACATCTAGTTGTTAAATTCTGTGGTTATACAGTCAGTCTATCAGTTAGTGAGCTCTTTGTTATTTACATACCACAGAAACTAGTGAAATAAAAAGAGATTACTCAATATCTTTATTTTGCAATAAGTACAATGTTTTCCATGTCTAAGTATATCTGGATGATACTTAGAAACGTAGCATTTGTGAGGCCCACTAATTTTAGTACAGGAATTTTTCTAAGGAGAAATGTACCTATTTGACTGAAAGGGGTAACTATTGTATTGAAAAATTAATTTGGTTGAAAAAGAGCAATGATACATTCCTTATAAAGAAATACTTAACTGTCCACTCTTGGAATAAAATGTTCTTTAGGTCTAAACTAAACCAAGGGCCTTGAAGAAAATGCTGGGGGGACAAAAGCACTTCAGTAAATGTTCAATTTATGGCATAAACTTGCCATTTTCTCATCAAATTTAGACTAATGTTGACAATATCATAAAAGCAATATGTTTTCCAGGGATGAAATGTTCTTATTCAGTTTCTACATAATAAAGATGTATAAATGAGTCTATTGTTTTCATATTTGGATACACAGTTCGTCTTTGAAATGTGTTCCATTGCCGTGAAGAAACGAATAGGTGTGCTTCTCCTTTGAGTTGGACAATACCCAGGACTGATTCAGAAGAAAATTCTCTCTTAGATATATATATTTCAGGCCCCCTTCTCTCTAGGTACACCTCTAATAAAAAGGACATGGTTCCTATTATCTTGTTTTTTAAAAACTTTTCACTAGAGTTTATTTGAAAGTGTGCATGTGACATAATTTAACAAAAATACCTAAATATTAAAAGTGCTAAATAATTCATTGAAAACCATGGATACTGCTTGTATAAGAAATAAATCAGATGGAACAATTCAAGAACCATATAATTTTACTCACATGTGGGACATAAAACAGCAACAAACAACAAGACAAATAAACACGGGCTCATAGACACAGACAGCAGTATGGTAATTATAAGAGAGAAAGGTGGTTGGTGGGGGAGGTAGAAGAAAAGGGGTGTCCAATATATGGTAATGGAAGGTGAATTGACTTTGGTGGGTGGACATAAGTTGGAATATATGGTTGATGTATTACAGACTTGTACACTTGAAAATTATATAATCTTATTAACTATTGTTACATGAATAAATTTAATAAATTTTAAAAATCTATAAAAAGAAAAAATAAGTAGTTTTTGTCCACAAAAGTGCCTAATAAATCTAAAGAGATTGAATGAGTTGGAAAGATTTATTAAAAATCGTATTGAAATGATTAAAAATGTTATCCTTCCTTTCCTGATTTTCTTTTATTTAAGTATAGTTGGTATACAATGTTATATTAGTTTCAGGTTTACAATATAGTTATTCAATAATTATATACCTGACAATGTAGTTAATAATCATCAACTTGCATATTTATTATAATACTATCAACTACAGTACTCTTCACCTTTTTCACACATCCCCTCACAACCCTCTCCTCAGGTAACCATCACTTCCTGATTTTCAAAAGAGAATACCTTATCTCTTTTCATATTCAGTTTTCCAACTCTTTCTAACTTCATCTTAATAATCAGCATTAATACTGTATGTTGCTCATAATATTTTTCTTAATTCCTCTTATCCCACATACTCTCCTTATTTAAAAAGATATGTATTTATCAAGATATCACAAGAGCACAGGTCAGAAAGATAAAAGAGAATTTCCGTGTATACGTAGTTGCTAACAATTATTACTACCATCAAGGCATAAAGCCATATTACACTTATTACAAATTCATTGTACTCTATTTTCAAATCTCATGCCAGGCAACTTTTTTTTTCAATTTAAAATCTCTGTATATAATTTCCACCTGGGAAAGGAACTTTTTATTTCTATTTTTTTGTTAAATTCATTTAAATATTTGGAGGTCTAACTTTGTTTATTATGTTTTTTTTTCCTGTAGGATTTTCACTTCATCCATTCATTCATTAAACATTGATATGCACATACCATAGTTCAGAAACTTCATTAGTCATGGGAAATATAAAAATCCATAGCATTTTCTCTCCTTTGAAAATGGCAGCTTTTCATGGCAGAATATCGGGAAATACATATATTTAAAATACAATGTGATAAATCAGATGGTTTAAGTGTGCAAAAGGGAAATGAAAAGCAGAGAGACAGATCCAAAGTGATCCTGTTGGATTACTGAGGGTACTCTATGCAGCTGATGTTGAAGGGGGCAGGGGCAGGCAGGAATAGTCCAGGTAATGTAAACAGAATAAAAGGAGTGAATGAAGTGGTAAATATAGAGATGATAGTGAATGGCCTTGAAGGCCATGTCCAGGAATCTGGACTGTGTCCTAACAGACTATGTGGCGAGCTATCAGAAGAGTTGTGAGCAGCTGCACAATTATGTTATTCTAGGGGGACTGTGCAGAATTGACTGGGTGAAAAAGACTAATGGAAAAAAAGGCCAGTTTGAAGGCTATTACAATAGTCCAATGAGAAATGATAAGAAAACCTACGAAGTGTGTGGTTATGAAATAGAGAGTAAGAAACAAAGCAGCATATTTTGAGAGGCTATAGTAGCCATTTTGATGGCTGATGGAGGGAACAGATAATATTGAAGTAATCATAAGAGAGGACAGATCTAAGGAGGAATATTGTTTACTTTGAAGCATTCTGCATTCCAAGTGCCTGAGTAAAGAAAAACTGAACATTTAGGATGAGAGGGTGGTGGTCATAAGTCTGGGAATCACAGAGCTATAGACTAACCGATGAGAGAGTCGGAGCTGGGAGTGAGAGGAGAGTACGCCTGTAGATGAAGAAGAAAAGCCATCCCCAGATACAAACCTGCAAAACTCCAACATAATGACCAGGAAGCACAGACATAGGTTTGTCAATCATGGTTTAAAAAAGTTAAGGGAACTGACGGTGTGTAACTAATACTTTACCCATTAAAGCTTGTCCTTATCTCTTTATACACTTGCAAACAGAATCCTGATCAGATAGTATTACAATCAGATAACTTTGGTTACCCAGGAAAAAATAAGTCATGACATGGATTTGAAATCCAAGAAAAGATATATAATCAGTATCCCATAGATTGGCTGTTTTCTAGTTGGAAGCACATTTTGTTCCGTGAAGATTCAAAGTGTTTAGTTATTTTACTCATGATAACAATTTACTTTCTACCAAAATTCCGTGGAGATATAATAGATCATTATTTATTTTATACTGTGTGTAGACCATAAAGATTAAAAATTGCTCATGAATAAAGAAAATAGAAACTCTATGTGTGGGTTTTATGCAATTATGGCAACAATTCCTTGCAGATACTGTGGTCTGTTATGTAAATATGTGTAATTATGATAATTTCAAAAGCCATTTTATTTACTCAGTAGTTTAACATCTCCTTTCTCAAAGCAGTCACTTTCAGAACTCAGGAGGAGTATAGAAATACTTTCCAAAAAAATGAAGGTGAATTCAACATCTCAAGTGAATTTTTAAATGTGCATGTCAGTTTTTTATTTAGATGTTCTTAGTTTTTTTTTTAATTTAGTATTTATTGTATTTTTTCTACTACCATTTAGCCTCCTTATACCCTCTGCCCCCCAACAATCAACACACAGTTGTCCTTGTCCATGAGTCCTTTTTCCTTTTTACTCCCTCCACCCTCTTACCTCCCGCTATGAGCTGTCATCCGTTTCCCATCTATGAGTCTGTCTCTGTTATGCTTGTTAGTTTAGTTTGTTCATTAGATTCCACATATGAGCTTATTTTTTTAAGCGTTATTTTCCCAGGGCTCAGGAGAACAGTGCTGCTAATGACTGAGCAAGTTAGAGCAACGAATCTACATCAACTTTGCTTTAAGCTTCAACATTACTCCTTGGAAACTATTCGGGTGATTTAGAAGGCTTTCAGGAATAATGCAATGAGTGCAGTGCAAATGAAAGTGTGGCACAAATGCTTCAAAGACAGTCAAGAATGTGTTGAAAGTGATCCACGTTCTGGAAGACCTACAAAAAGCAGAACACCTGAGAATGGTGAACGTGTTCGGGCTGCAATCAACAAAGATTGGTGACTGACAGTGTGAGAACTAGAAGCTGATCTGGGGATCCCAAAAACTACTGTGTCTGAAATTTTGACGCAGGATCATGGCATGAAACGTGTTCTGGCAAAATTCATTCCGCAGCTCCTGCTACCAGAGCAGATGGAAACATCGTGCTGCAGTTGCTAATGACTTGATTCAAACTGCTACCAATGAGCCAGATTTCCCCAAGAAGGTCTTAACTGGAGATGAATCATGGATCTATGGCAATGATCTGGAAACAAAGACCCAATTGTCCCAATGGAAGTCTCCTGGTTCTCTATGCCCGAGGAAGGCTTGGCAAAGTTGCAGCAAAATAATGACCATGTTAACTGTGTTTTTTGATTGGGAAGGTGTTGCCCATCATGAGTATGCTCCTCCAGGCCAAACGTTTAATAAGGAGCACTACGTCAGTTTTCTTAGTCAGTTGAGAGATGCAATTTGGTGAAAATGGGCTCAGCTATGGGCAACTGTTGATTGGCAACTTCATCACAACAATATGCCTGCTCATGCGTCATATCTCATGCAGTATTTTTTCGAAACATCAAATCACCCAGATGACCAATGACTCACCCCCTATACAACCCAGATCGGGTGCTCTGTGACTTCTGGCTTTTCCCAAAACTAAAATTACCTTTGAAAGGGAAGAGATTTCAGACAGTCACTGAGATTCAGGAAAATACCATGGGGCAATTGATGGCAATCCCAATAATGGATTTTGTGGAGTGCTTTGAACAGTAGAAGGGACACCGGGAGAACTATGTGAGTTCCCAAGGTGCCTAACTTGAAGGGAACGGAGACGTCATTGCCCTATGTACAATGTTACTTGTATTTTGTTCAATAAATGCCTCTTATTTTTCAGAGTACATGGTTGGATACTTTCCGGACAGACCTCGTATAAGCTTGATCTGAATTAATAACTGTATTCCATATGTTCACTACAGGGCAGGGATATCATTTTCTTTACTATTAGCCGGTATTAAGCTAATCAAATCATTATCCATTAAGAACATTAGAACTCATTTAATACAAGTCACACTTCTCATAAATCATTGTAGTAACAGCGGGGCTTAAGGGGTGTTCCCAAGTTCCCTTGCCTAATTCATGGCGAGGCAGGTTCTCAAACTTTCTAGGTTACCGTATGAGACACTACTGCACAAACATGGAGTGGTGAATACAAACACGCCAAGCAGCAAAATTTGCCTCTCCAGGTACACGCTTCTATATTTACCTTGGGCAGCCCCTTACTTTAATCCTGGCCAGGAATATGTTTAAGGATTTATTAGAGCACCATGATCCCTTCTGCATTGTAACTGTGTACTAAATGGGTTTCTAATTTGGTCAACCAAGATGGGATGGGCTGGCGCTTTTATTATCAGTTCTTGCTGATGCAAGCCCTATTTGTTAAGGAGATTGCTTCTTCTGGTATTTAAAGTTTTATTCCCTGCGATTTTCATCAAGTTAAATTTGGGTATATGCGTCACTAGTACATACAGAAATAAATGCATGTTTTGCCAATAATAGTTGCATCATTCCCAAAACAATGTTTCCACTCCTTATATACTTTCCAATTTCCTTTAATTGATTTCCATGTAAGTAAACAAATGCAAATCCAAAATCTTCCTGAAGAAAATGGCACATGAGGACTCAAAATACAATTACAATGATTATATGATAGTCATATTCTTCCTAATCCATGGAAAACTTAGCACTGTTTTAGGCATATAGAAATTGCTTAATATATAACTGTCCAAAGAATATGTATGTATGTATGTCAACAATGGAAAGAAAAAAAAATATATGTTATGTTCTCTTTGGATTTAATTTACTGTAGTCCCAGATTAATTGTGCTAGAGGACTGAGAATTAGATATTTATTGTAGTAGATATATATCAGATATTTATTCACATAACCACAAAGAAAAATTATGATGAGAACACTAGGTAGACAATCATACAGCTTTATCGATGGTTGTGTTTTGATTCATGACACGTGCCAAAATTTTTACACACAATGGAACACGATTCAGGTGTAGGTAAAAGCAATCTGACCGAAGTGTCGTGTTCTTTGGGTATTTGATTTGACCTAGACAGACTCTGGAGCCCTGCAGCAGTATGCCAGGGAATGGATTGTAGAATTTTCAATTAAAGGGTATGGTTGCCGAAAGCTGTACAGTGATTTTGTTTCAGCTGAGTGATAGGTAACAATTGCCATATGGTTGGTTTGCCCCTAAAGTATCTTTTTATCAAAGTATACTTTAACCCTATCTGGTAAATGTCTATTGGTTATATATTTTACTAGGTTAAACTCAGCAAGAACATTTGCAACTTCATTGTAAATGTTCTTGGTTTAAAAAAAAAAAGTTAGGATTTTCTGCTCCATGTCTGGGCCCAAATAAATAATTATACAGCCACCCTTTATGCATGAGGATATTATGAATAACTGAAATATTGTGGTAAAAGTCAAAGAGTGATGATTATACATTTCCAAGTAAACTTCATTTAGAAACTAGTAACAGTGGGCTCATAAAAGATCTCAAATTCAAACTTATACATATGATTGTGACATTGTGAAACCAACATGTTATTTTGAGAGGGTCATGTTACCAGTTGTTTAGAAATGTCCTAGAATTTAAATTTTGGCAAAACTGTTACAGAAATTCCAGCTTCTCCCCTTTTACATATCTGTTATGGAAACTCTTATAAAGATATGATCTTGAAAGAGAGTTTGTTAGGAATAGGTGGCCTGCACTCTGAATGCTAACAAACGATCTTTTGCCTCCTATTTGGACTCCCCCAACCAGAGCTGAGCCACATCACCGCCGGCAGAAGAAGGCAACGGCATACTAGATCCATTTCTTAAATAATAAGAATAAAACTGGAGGTTTGAAAATTTTCACAGGCAGATGAAAAGTCTCAAATCAGAACAAAACAATTTAATTCCAGAGCAATAATCTTTTCAATACATGTGTCATTCCTAATTGCTGCACCATTGTACAGTCTCTGAAACAGCACAGAGACAATCAATGAGTCAAAGAAATTAACAGCTTCCTCTTTAAAATAGAGCTATATTGATCAGAGAAACCTAACGTGTTTCTTCTAATGTCCTTCCCTATGGAGCAAAACAGCCTGCTGCTCCCTGGGACAATATAGATTAACTGTTATACAAATGAGATAGGATGTTCAGGCCAGAAAGTATTTGCTCTGAAGAAGAATAATCAAGGCAAAGCAGAGTGCAGTACAAGCACTGGTTTATGTTCTTTAGTGACTTGGTGTTAAATATTTTTTTTGTCATTTTAAGTAAAAAATAATGTTAAGAACTTTCTACTTGCATTGCTATTAGAATCAGTCTCTACAACCTTTCTGCTTCCTGATTTAGATTCATTCGTAGATCAACTTTCTCCTTCTTGCTGTTAATCTCATTCCTCTCATTTTTCAGGCAAGGTTTCTGACCTATACACACACACACATCCTTCCCTCTACTGTATATAAACATACTTAAACATTTAGCTCAAGAAACAAAAATTAAACTACACGATAAAAAAATTCCTAAAGCAAAATATGAAAACCCTGAACATCCCTCTCTTTCCTTCACTATGAGAGCTCTTGGAAGAGTCCTTCAGAGTTGTTTCATTGGCCTAATCATCTTGTCCCCAAGGTGGCTTTAATTTATTTGCATATCTTTACTGAATATGCACTCAGCAGGGTTGCTAACAACTTATTGTTTAAATCCAGTGGTCTCTTTCACTCTCACCTCACTTGAATTCTATGGAACACTTGACTGTTTCTTTTGGGTTTTTTTGGTATATCTTATTGAGTATGCTATTACATTTGTCCCATTTCCCCCCCTTTTTCCCCTCTGCCCTGCACCCCACCCCATCATCCCCACACCTCTTAGTCCATGTCCATGGGCTGCACACACCATTTCTTTGACTTCTTAAGTTCCCACACTGTTCCCAGCCTCCCCCTGTCCACTCCCACTCCCGGCCTCAACATTTTCCCCGCCACCACTTTCCCCAGCCCCACCCACCCCCACCTCTTACCCTTAATCCTTTCTCCCTTTGGCTTTGTTGATGGGTCCTTTATACATGTTACTTGATGAGCATAACCCTTCTTTCCCCATTATCCCCCTTCCCCCTCCCTTCTTGTTACTGTCAGTTTGTTTTTTATTTCAGTGTTTTTGGTTATGTTTTGCTTGCTTGTTTGTTTTGTTGATTCGGTTCAATTTATAGGTGAGATCATATGGTATTTGTCTTTTACAGTCTGGCTTACCTCACTTAGCATAATGCTCTCCAGTTCCATCCTTGCTGTTGCAAAGGGTAGGAGCTCCTTCTTCCTTTCTGCTGCGTAGTATTCCGTGGTGTAAATGTACCACAGTTTTTTGGTCTCCTCATTGACTGTTGGGCACTTGGGTTGCTTCCAACACTTGACTGTTGTAAATTGTGCTGCTATGAACATTGGGGTGCACAGGTTCTTTTGAATTGGTGTTTCAGGATTTTTACGGTATAACCCCAGCAGTGGAATTGCTGGGTCAAAAAGCAGTTCCATTTTTAGTTTCTTGAGGAAATTCCAAACTGTTTTCCTACAGTGGCTGCACCAGCCTGCATTCCCACCAACAGCGCACTAGGGTTCCCTTTTCTCCACATCCTCACCAGCACTTGTTGTTTGTTGATTTGTTTATGATGACCATTCTGACTGGTGTGAAGTGGTATTTAATTGTGGGTTTAATTTGCATCTTACTGTTGGCTAATGATGCTGAGCATCCTTTCATATGTCTCTGGGCCTTGTGTATGTCCTCCTTGGAGAAGTGTCTGTTCAGATCCTTTGCCCATTTCTTAATTAGGTTGTTTGTCTTCCTGGAGTGAAGTCATGTGAGTTCTTTATTATTTTGGAGATCAGACCCTTGTCCAAGATACCAGTGGCAAATATATTTTCCCATACAGTTGGTTCCCTTTTCATCTTGATGATGTTTTCTTTAGCCGTGCAGAAGCTTCTTATTTTGACGAAACCTCATTGGTTTATTCTTTCCCTTATGTCCCTTACTCTAGGGGATATACCAGTGAAAATATTTCTACATGGAATATCTGAGATTTTCCTGCCTGTGTTCTTCTCTAGGACTTTCATGATGCTGTGACTTATATTTAAGTCTTTTATCCATCTCGAGTTGGTTTTTGTGTGTGGCTTAAGTTGATGGTTGAATTTCATTGTTTGCATGTAGCCACTCAAATATCTAGAGTGGCCGAAGAGAAACGTACATATAATATGTTGCAAGACAAGAGCGGGCAGACAATACGGCAAACTGGAGAGGATGGGTGGTATACTGGAGAATTTCCAGCCCACCTGTGTGTGGCCAGTGTACCTGATCTGACTGTGACCCTCTGGCAATGCTGCCCCAAAGTTATCACATCATCCAAGTTTGTAAAGAATCTGAAATCTGGAGTCATAAATGAAACCTCCAGATTATTAAATAATTGGTAAGTAGTTAAAATTTTAAAAATAAAATGTTAGAGGGACTCTGGAGAACACATCAACCCCACAGCCCCATGTGGCCGGGGAGCCACCAGGGCACCGTTTCCTCATTCTATAGAGGCATTTACTGACTTTCCCAATTTTCTCATCGTATGAGCTCAGAACAAAGTACACAGTAGTTAAAAGTCACTTTCTGTCTATATTAATTTTGCTAATTGCTCAGTCAGTTCATTTCGGTGCTAAAATATTTGTTTTAAGAATAAACACAGGAGCAGGGAAAAATCAAATTTCAGCAACATGCTTGTTGTTTGTTGCGTTAGCTCTTACGCTCCAAGATTGCGAACCTCGCCTCGGTTTCCTCTGGTTGACTGTCCTGAGCTCTGGCTGTCTCAGTGCATGTCACTCACACCAGAGTATGAAGGTCACTAGAAAAAGGAAATACCTTGTTTCCAAAGAAAACGTTATAAAACCCTGTTAGAAATCCATATAATATTAAGTCCTTTTATCTGAGAGTCTCACGATAAAATTGGGCTGATATTTCTGATAAAGTCAAATACCATGAAATGTCTCAACAAAGATTTGACACATATACCAGGTGTTTTCCTCGCTGGCTGGTTTGCTTTGCTCTCTTCTTCCTCCCTCCTTTCCTACCTTTCTTCCTTTTACCCCAATTTGCTCACATTGTGTGTTTTCTGGACTCTTAATTTTATTATCCATGATCTGTAATCCAGTCATAACTTGATTAGTTTCGCACTGGATGCTACTTTTAAAAAAGGGATTTAAATGATGAAAACATTGACAAGATACAGAATGTCTTGGGTAGAGTGATATTAATGGTGAAGAGTCTTGATACAGTAACATGCAAGGAATACTTAAAGAAGCTAAGAAAAAAGACACAATATTTAGGGGAAATATTGAGAAGGAAAAGTGTGGAAGCTATGGGTGGCAGATTTTAGTTTAAGAAATGAAACGTCTTCCCATAAAGAGTGCTGTCTAAAGAGAGTATGGATAGCTGAAAAGGAACCAAGAATGGTATGAAGTTCCTGAATTGCTAGTCAGAGCAAGCCGATCCCTGACGAAACCTAGAGAAAAATATCAATATAAAACAATGCTATCATTAACAATAATTTGTATGATAGCACAGAGGAAACCATTTTATCTAAACTAACTATAAACATTAAAACAGAGTATGTCATAAATCAACATTAATACAGACCCGGGATCTGTTTCTGTGTAAAATTATTAATAAATAGCACATTCGGTGGTTGTATTCAGTCTGTTTTCTCACTATGTTGAATAACAAATGATCGAGTATCAAAATTGTTCATTTAGAAAAAAAATTAAGAAAAGATGAATTGTTTCCATAACAATTCATCTGTGGAATCTATTTTTACATATTTAAGTTGACCAGTTACATCAAATTGTTTTATTTTTAAGTTCGCTGGGTCTCATAGTACTTTCTCCTTGCTTGGGTCTTCCATAAAAATATTAAAATTCATGCACATTATATCTTCTTTTTAGCACTCTGTACTTTGTAATAGTTTGTCCAAAGTATACTGACCTCAGTATTTTAACCAATGTTATCAAAAGGTTGTGACAATTTTCTAGGAAAATCAGACAATTTAAGAATATTCAAGAAAACATTTTGGCATTTATTTCAAATTAAGTTGTTAATGTTTAATAATTTCATTGCTTTCACTAATCAGATCTGTCTCGGGGAGTATGACAAAGTGACCATGAGGTAAATGTTGGTATAAAAATGTGTTTTTCACACCTTTACTTTAGGAAAATACTGGGCTACTGGAGACAATTCTATTTGTCTTCACAAGTAAATTTTAAATAACTACCAACTAACACATAGCACTTTGCAAATGAAGTAAAAATGTTTACCTCCATAATTATATTTAAAGTAAGAAAGGGTTATAGAACATTCGTATGAAGAAATAATAGAGACTGCATTGTAATCTTGGTCTGTGGCCCTGAAAATTTTTGTCTCTACTTTTATTCTCTACAGACTTCAGCATGTAATGCTTCAGTTTCCACCAGTTGTCAGGGGAAAATGTATCCTAGAGAAAATGAGATCAGGCTTACCTGTAAACAAATTGATATTGATGCCTTTTGTCTTGGAAATGCACCTGCAATTTTATTAATGTTCTTATTTGGATCACTTTATTTTAACTGGTTATTTTTTCAGGTTATTTTTCCTGGGGAAGGAGCAGAGGAAAGGGGATGAAAGTCATGTAGTTATATTTAGGGTGGGTCGGTGTAGTTTGGGCCACTGGAATGTGTATTTTAATATAAGTTGGAAATCCTTTTTTTCTAGTTTTGTCATGGTCATGATTAGTTTTTGTACTTGAAGGCAGTGAAATACACACATACATTCACAAATGGCCTCTTCTTTCTAATTTTCTGCATTCCCTACATTACCCTAATTTGATAGTTGAACTGTTCTGCTGGAAAATGAAGGGAAACCCACATGATTCAGTTTAGCATGTTCAAGACCCATTGTGTGGCTTCATTTTCTACCCTTCTCTTACTTATTTTATTGTGGGGAGATGGAAGCCTTTATATTGTTTAAGTTTTAAGCCAGGGTGTCAAGAGGACCAGTCCCTATGAAAGTATAACTGTTAGGAAGTGGCGTGTAGGCGACCTCATCTCTGCTGCGTTTCATAACACTTGGGGTGCACATCTGAAACTCCTCATTTCCTGCCTCTGGTTCAGCTCTTCTACTGTTCAGTAAAATCGCCCATCAATCAGGCTAGTAGATGGTTTGAAGCATGGTTTTCATAAAGCCTTTTTGAAAGCTTAGAAGAGATGGGGACGGGTGGTTGTTAAACACACAGTTTTAATTCCATAAAATTTCTTCGTATTTTCTTTGCTTGTCTCCCACTACCCTATATTATTGAAAACTGCTCCCCAAATTATATTCATAGGAAGAAAGCAATTTAACTTTTTAAAACCTCAGACAGAGAGGAAAAGTTTTACATTTAACTCCTGAGAACTCAACTCTTTAAAAGTTAGATGACTTTTGAAACTTACATAATCTGATTGCATCTCTAGGGAGGAAAGAAGATATTTTGCCTTCATTAAAGCAGAAATGACCAAAAGCATTGACCATATATTTGCTATTAAAGATAACTATATTTAATTCAACAATAGTGGGTTTTTCACTGAGTCTAAATGACCTGCAGCATTATAGAATTGACTGCTGTTCTGTCTGTGAGAAACCAGGCCAAGGAAAGCCAGGCTTCTCCTCTGCATCTAGTACAAAGACTGTGCTTAGAGTTTAAATAAAATGAAAAGAATAATGTGGAAAATTAGAATATGTCGCAGGTTGAAAGATCTGATGTTGTGACTTTTACATAACTCAGGAAGGAAATAACCCAGTTCCTCTGTACTTTTAGTTGAACAGAAAATCAAAACCACAGAGGCTGAGAACTTTCTCTAGAAGGATTTTCAAACAATTTATATAAAGATGTTGGGAAATTCACAAAGACCTGGATAAAGTTGGAAAATCTTGTTTTCAAGGCAAGACAGAACTGCCTGATACAACAATGCCACCTATCGGCTCCCAAGGAATGGCACTGACCACAGCCTGTTTGGAATGTCAGTAAATGGGAGAGATTTGCAGTTTGGAACATGTAAATAGAAGCTCATGAAAGAAACAGATGCTGTTTCTCCTGTGCTTTATTCTTGGATGCTGAACTATATGTGATGCATATGGTCCACACATATAAACATAAAGTATGTGGACTTGCTCATAGACATCATCAATAACCCTCTACTTTGTGCTAGATGATTAGCTTTTCTTGTATTTTTAAAGTAGCTGGGTTTTGTCATTTGGAATAGTAGATGCCATACATGATGATTTGATTTGATGACAATAGACAGTGCTCCCTTTATTTAGTATGTTACTTAAGTGTTAGTCTCCCACCCTTCCCAATCCCAACAGTTTTGTGATTCCTAAAAAGACTTAGAATAGAAAAAGCATACAGGGCACAGGCTTCTCTCAGTAGTGCTAAACCAATTCTATATCCAGGCATTACAGACCAGGGTGTGAACAAAATTTTGGCTGCTTTGAGGAGAGGATAAAACATTCTGTTGTGGTGGTCTTAGTTTCTTTGTTTGCCTTTACAGTTCCTTAAAAGATGTGTTCTATGCCTGGCTGCTGTGGCTAATTGGATTGAGCACCAGCCTGTGAACCAGAGGGTTGCAGGATCGATTCCTAGTCAGGGCATATGCCTGGGTTGCAGGCCAGGTCCCCGGTATGGGGTGCGTGAGAAGAAAGCACACTTCGATGTTTCCTTCTCTATCTCCTTCCTTTCTGCTCTCTAAAAATAAGTAAAATGTTTAAAAAAAGTGTTTTGTAAAATCATTTATAAAATTTTGTAATCATTTTGAAAGATAAAATCATATTTACATTTGCTTCAGAAAATATATAGTGAATACACATTATTTTAAGTAATATTAATATTAAGTGTTTCAGAAGTGCAGTAACCTAAAAACAGTAAAGATAACAGAGTTGTCCATCAAAATGGAGCTAGAAGTTAATGAAGTAATTAATTCCCAATGCTTTTGTTTCTTGCATGGTGAGAAAGTACAAAAGAATAAGGGTCCTGACATGCAATAAATGGAGATACATTTTTCCCGGATTTCCCCAAAGATCATCAAAAAGTATATAACAAAATAATTGGTTCAAAGAATTTTCATGTTATATTTAACTTTATGTTCATTGCTGTCCATGCACAATATAGTTTATTAACAGTCATAGATAGAAAAATCTGTGCTAAAAAGATTAGCATTTTTATTTAAATAACTCCCTTTTCATTTTCATTAATTTGATCACTTGCTTTCATTCTTGGGGGTTTAGGTGGCACTTCAACTGACTACTTGTGATGAGTAATTTGTCAATTCGATTGTCTAATTATAATTATTGCTATGCAACATAAGTTTATTCTTGAGGACAGTAAAGACTAATTCTCATTTAAAACATGGACAACAGTCTCGTGATTGCTGGTGGGGGCATACAAAGGGACTACATGGTAATGAAAAAATACAATAAAGATTAAATAAGAAATAAAGAGAACATTTATACTAATAAGACTATTCAAGCATACATGTTAATTTGAATGTCATGGCTCATTTGAAAGAAGAATTCAGTTATTAAATAAAAACCTATTTAATTGTTCCTACCACCTGAGTAAAAATACAAAATTGCATGTTGTATTACAAATTTCAGATTGCCCCATCTTGTCAGTGTGTGCCATGTTGTTTTCTACATGTCCCTTATATACTTAATATCTTTCTTTAAGTCAACTGTCATTTTTATTAAAATATAGTTTAAAAGGAAAGTATATACTTCTATAAATAAAAATCTAGAATTTTCATAAATAGTAGGTTATCATTTAATTTTTTAAATCATGAAGTTATATTCATTAATTAAGTAAATCATTATTACACTGTATCATATTAATTTACCATAAATGAAATAACTTTTTTAGGAAGAAAAATTGAATGGTATTTCATCAGCCAGCAATAACGGTATATTTGGGTTAGTTCATGTTAAAGTAAGGTTCTTGGTGAACAGGAAGTTTCCATTTTTTCTTAGTTGTAGCATTAAATAGTAGCGAGCATCACAAGTTGCTGTGATAATTCCTAGGAAAGGGTAACTGACATTGTTTAACTAGTTATCTTGATAGTGTTAGACACTGAGATTGATCCCAAGCATGTTGTATGTAAGTGACTTTGGGTCCACAAACCTTTGTTTCAAGCTTTTGTGTAAGAAGCCATTTGAAGAATATATGCTCTTAGGGAAGAATCTAGATTAACCTTTTATTGCTGCCATGTTGCTTCAAAGATAGTTACCAAAATTACATCAGATTGTTTAACCGTCTCTTCATTCTATCAAAAATATTTCAGTAATGTCTTCAGATGATTCTGTAAGTTGGTCAATCGAGTAACCTTGGTTTTCCGTAATTCTTGGTGGATGAAATATGGAAATGTCAGGATGACGTACTCTTAGAATACTGGCTGGGATCATGTAAAATGATTACCTTCTAGAAGAGAATATTTATTATGTATCAGGCACTGGGTTAAATGTTACTTACCGTCTCATTTAACCCTCATTCCAACCATCCTATGTGGGTACTATTATTATTCCTATTTTGTAGCTAACAAGCTGAGGACCAGATAGGTGATGTGATTTCACTAAAGTCTCTTAGGTAAATTCCCTGCCTTGGTGAGCAATGACTAGATGCTGCATTCTGGAAGCTCTGCCTCCTGCCCAGAGGACCTGGTCCCTGGCTCCAGGGGTGGCCTTTGGGTCCTCCTCAGGAACCGTAGTTCAGGTTAGCCAGCCCTGACGGCGCATTCCCAAGTATCCACATGATCTTTCCCACCCAGCCCTTCCCTGGAAAGCCAGTGGCAGAGAATCTGACCCCAGGACAGGACACATAAGTGTGATTAGCAGGAGCCTGGGAAAGAAAGAGTGATGGTCTTTCTCTAATTCTTGCAGGATATCTGTTCCGCCTGGCCCAATCTTCCCCTTGACCAGGCCCTCACAGCATAGCATCTACACTTTAGTCTGGGTAACTTTGGAAACTCTTTCCTGTACCATGAGAACACAGACCCACTTCCGGGACACTGACCATTAAAATCTGTTCCAAATTTACAAGTCTGCTGGAAAATGATTGATTTCCTCAGAAGTGTAGCTATGTTCATGTTTTACAGTAGGAAACATATGAGTTCGCTAAAAATATTAAAATATGTAATCTATTTCTGAAAATTAACATGAATACTCATCAATTCTGTATGGCATTACAGTGTTCTAGAGTAGGTTTTTTGCTGTATTTTAATTGACAACTACTTGTTTTTCTTTTACATTTCTAGGTTTTCTTTTTGTTCTTCTTAAGAGAAATGCCTATTTAAGAAATTTTAGAAAGTATACTTAGATAAAAAATAAATATCACCATTTATCTCACTGCCTAGAGATAATCGCTTTCAAAATTTTTGTTCATATTTTTCTCTGTTTATAGTGATTTTTCATTTCAGTTAAATGGGAACTCCATTTCTTTTTTATGGTTTTTGCTTCAAGTGAGTCATTTTCTTTACCTTTGTTGAGAATGTCATCCTCATTCCTCAAAGTCCCTTTTTATGCATCATGTTATTTTTATTTTTAGAGTATAGGAAATATTCTTGCTTCCCTACGAAGGTATAGAAATGTATTTTAACACAGTATGATACTATTTTCCATGCAAAGGATGTGCATGTTTTCTTGTATTTCCTTGTCCTCACAGATGTGTTGGTGTTGTCACTTCCTCTAAATTTTAGGACGGTGCTGGTTTATCCTTTCTTGCCAGGTTGCTGTTGTGAACAGGTAGAGTCACAGTAAAGAAAGCGATTCATACCGTATCAGTCCCTTGACGGTAGCCTTTGCAAGTGCAGAAACCCCCTCTTAGGAATTCTCAATTGGCATCATTCAGTGGTTTCCAAAATTGGCTGAATAACTGAATCCCTAAAATGTTTATCACTTTAAAGACAGCACATGTTGGGGTCCGCCTCCGCCAGAGTCCACAAGATGTTCCCAAAGCTTCGTAACTGAGACCCTCTGATTGAAACAATTATACTAACACATATTATATCATAATAACCAGCATGTGGTAGGCTCAGTCAATACATGTTTTAAGTGAATAGAAATCTGGCAAAATTTGCCCATGGAAACCATGGGTAGAAACCACATAGAGGACTGTTATTTGGTGACCCTAACCTTTTGTTCGGAAATAAATTATATATTGCTTACAGTTTTCTCAAAGAATAATGGTCCTCTTTCATAAGAATTGCTTTTATACTGTGAGCTTCTAGATGTAATTTGAATTCATGACAATACTGCTTTTTGTCATTTCTTTTAGTATCTTTTGAGAAGCCTGCCTGGAGATAAGAACTAAAGTGGTATGCTTTGAATTTTTGCCAGTATCTTGAGAGCAATTTTTGTTTTGTTTTTAACAGAAATACAAATAAAATCCAAAAATCCTGGACGTATCTGATAAAAGTTTGGTTGTTTATTTGGCAAGTAAATACATCAAGTGGACATTGTTTATAACCCTTTGAAATGGGATTGATTGACTGATAAACACAAACTTTAATTCTCTTGCATTGAAAGAGGTGTCAGCGCTCTTTGCATGTTTAAATCCCCTTAATCATCACTGTGAACATTTTTAGGATTCACATGAAAAATATTTAAGTCTATTCGAAACTAGAATGACAATGTTTATTAGTACACCATTCAGCGCAATATTATACAAAAAAAAACCAAAACCAAAAACAGCTCTGTGGTTGCTTTTTCTAGTTCTGCTCTGTTAAGAAATTATTTTTAAATTGGACAGAAAGAAAAACAGGAAAGGCTTAATGAAGTACTTTCCTATGTGACATTGTTCTTACAGTCCAGTGCCTCATGTAAGTCTTCTGCCAGAAGGCAGGTATTGAAAAGTAGCTATAAAATTAGTTTACATACGATAATGTGAATATACATTGTAGGTGATGCCTATTCATAAAGAATTTAATTTTATGTAATTTTTTTCCGAAATAGTGGCCAATCCCTGGGAGAAAATATCTGTAATGTCAGGTCTGTTGCAGTAATAAAATGCGTTGTTTATATAGAGAGTCCACTCACTGTGGTTATTACTTAAGCTTACTCAATTACTATTCGACATGTTTTTAAAAAATTTATTCAGATGCTTATATTGAATTCAAATTATTCCTCTCTGAAAATATTGCCTGAAAGAAAGTAAATGGTTTAGGCTGGACTGGTGTAGCTCAGTTGATTGAGCATCGGCCTGTGAACCAAAAGACCGCTGGTTCGAATCCCCACTCAGGGCACATACCTGGGTTGCGGGCCAGGTTCCTAATAGGGGGCGCATGAGAGGCAACCACACATTGATGTTTCTGTCCCTCTCTTTCTCCCACCCTCCCCCTCTGTCTAAAAATAAAGAAAATCTAAAAAAAAAAGTAAATGATTTAAACAACAAATGCATGTAAGCAATGTGTGTAATGTGTTTATATATAATAAATATACATGTATTATTTACTGTAATATAATATATACTGTAAATAATACATGTATATTATATATATCACAATATATAATGTAATATACAAAGATTTTCCTGGTGTTAGGGTGAGAAAATTTAATCAAACATGCCTTTGCATGATCTGAAGTGCTAAAATATTTCCGTATTTAACTTCAAAGTCACACACTTTGGTCATCTCAAAGTTCTTTATGATCATTTAGAGACCATGTTGAACAGTGTAGCACAGTGAGAAAGATTCAACTGTAATCATGGTTCTCCCCCCAAAAAAAAATAGAAAAGAAAAGGATAGGTAAGGCATACCCTTCCATTCCATGATTTCCATGTCTGGAGATAGCTGTGTAATGTAAATACGAAACAACTCATTTGATGTATAAAGTGAGTAAAAAATTCATCGTTAAGTGTAACTTCGATGTGTTAATTGATTCAATCAGAATGTCAGTCATAGACTCTATTACTTCTCCTTAAGGCTGAGAATGCGCTAACACCCACACTTTGTTGCTTCACTTTCACTAATGATTATAAATGTGTCGGGGAAGCAGAAGAGGGATACAAAATCAACTGGCAACAATTTGTGTTTTGTTTTTGCTTTTGTTGTTTGTACATCCACTTCGTCCTTTCACGGGATTTTTAGATAGATTCTTAGAACTAAAAGGAAGGTTCTCATTCTAATACTCTAAAAACACTGGACACATTTGAGGGCCTCAAATACACACATAAGAGAAGGTCTCTTTTTTGATAGTGCGGAGCAAGTACTGAAGCTTTTCCACTTATAAACAGGAGGGAAAAAATCTATTATGAAGCCCATTTGTTCATACTTCCAGGGTATACAAGGAGTTGTTTAAGTATTCAGCCCCTGATGCAATTCCATCAAATATGAATATGTTTTGGTCCTTCCAGTAGTTATGATCAGTAATTCCCATTTCTCCCCTGCTGGTCTGTACTTTATTGGGTATTCAGTTCCAGGACCTTTGTATCTGCATCGAAAATCACTTGATTGATTTAAACATCTTATTCCACAACACTCAGAGGCTAATTCCAGCAATTACTGTACAGGTAAACACACACTTCAGCTCATTTCTTATATTGGTGTTACATAAATTGAATGGATCTTGAGCTTGTGGTTTGCAGTAAAAATGTCAGCGAAAACACTTTCATCAATAGACTAGATGTGTTGCAATTGTTTTTTCCCTACTATTTTCATTATCTTTTAATCTATACTGAATTTATACTATCTCTTACACACAATTGCCTTTGAGGTGATCAGATGTGATAGGCTTAATCATGTCGTTAAACTATCTCAAACCTGAACCTAGGCTCAGCAAACCTGCTAAAGATGAATGACCTAGGCTTCAATGACTTTTCTGACTTCTCTAAACTCTTTGTTTGATCATGGGAAAAGTTGGTATGCTCTTGCTCTGAGATAAAACAGTGTCTGAATTTATAAAATTTGTTAAATAAAAGTTGAAACCTCTGTACCCAATTTACTAGAAAAGACTCCAATTTCTTGGTTTATTATAGTCTGTTAGAAAGATTTCAAAGATGTAATGAAACTTCAAAACTGTCCAACTAGTACTTAATTAGCAGCATATTATCTCTGGGTAAGAGTTAAGTCTGTAGTTTGTGAATCTTCCCCTTCTTTCTGTTTCTCCTATGCCACGTCAGTTAGATTCAAGAACTTCAGTTTGTAATCTTTTTGTCCTACTGCCTCCCTTAATGGATAATGCACAATTTGGTCTATCAGTTGAACTCACAATAAAAAATATGTATCATGATAGAAACAATTTATAGACTTCTGTGAAGTTTTCCGAATGAAAGGTTGGTATTCTCTCAATAATCACAGTAGAATCAATAATGTCCCTTTATTTTAGTCTTTTTACTTTAGACACGATATATCTGAAATTATCAAAATGTTTCACTCATATATTATTATTTATTTGTATATTTTATAACTATGTAATTATTTGTGTATTAGTTTCTCTCCTTCCTAGAATAACATGATAGATAAACCCTTTAGTCCAGCTTTCTGGTTCTTATCTCGGCTCCAGTGTTTACAACATATATAACTTCATACAGATTAGCCTTCTCTACTTCAAAGATCTCACCTTTAAAACGAGGATATAAAAGAGCATCTATCTCATAGTTTTGCTTTGAGGTTTATGTTGGGTAATTTACATAAGTTTCTTAACGCAGTGCCATACAAAAAGTAAGTGCACAATAAATAGTACCTATTAATATTAGGTTTTTCACATCTTGAGAATACAGATTTTATCATATATATCGTGTATATAGCAATTTTGGTACATGATGGATAGTTTTGGAAATGTGTTTAGCTATAAGCTTCAGAAAATCTTATCAGTAGCTTAAACAGATAAAGGTATATTTTTGTCCTATAAAAAGAAATCCAGGGGCAAGCATTTGAAAACTGATGCCATGCAGAATTAAAGTTTCTTCTATCTTTCTGCACCACCATTTTTTAACTTGTGGGTTTTAACCTCATGCTCACAGAATTGTTGCAGTAAGCTAGATACTGTGTTCACATTCTAGGAAGATGTGAGGGAAAAAGGCAAAAGGAGAAACGAAAAGGCTGTAGTGATGGTAGGGAATGCTAGTTGCGCCTACCTGTGTTAAAAGTCTTCCCTGGTATTCTTATCAAAGGATCTCTGTTTGCATCTTCTTGGCAAGAAATTGAATGTATAGCTACCGTCAGCTGCAAGAATGTCTAGGAAGGTAAATATTTTAGCTTTCTCACCTCTCTATAAAGGATAACAATGTGGAAGAGGGTCCTAAATGCCTTAGGGGGGTAACTGATCCGAAACATCCACTATAGTACTCATTAATCACTCATTCAATGAACAAAAGGAAAATGGCAACATGAAGCCCTTTAAATAGAATGCGTCGTCTTTTTATATAAAATGAAATCCATATATATTTAAATATGATGATTCTCTTTATCCAATATTTTGCCCCTAAAGTGTTTGAAGTAAGGAATGAAACTTTACACAGATAATTTATTTTGTCAGTGTTGCCATGGTGACAGGGGAAAAAAAATTGTCCCTAGAACAGACCCTGAAAAAAACTGCTCTTAGCGAATACTCAGAGGTGTTTCTGCTGCTACAGATAATTACAGGAATTGCCAGAAATTAAAATGTGCAAAGGATAAACACAAATCTTTCTCCTTTGCAATGCTGGAGAGATCTCACTATTTTTTTAACCTCCATAGTCTTGTTGTCACATTCTGTGTTTTCTTCCTTTGCAATGAATCTGTGACAGCTCAGTTGTCACTATTTCTATCTCAGTAAGCACTCAGACTTTGTCAGTTGTGGATGTGTGATCTCAGGAAATTCTTACCTGACCTCTGTCTGTGCCAGTCCTCCTCAAACCCATCGATTCATAACTCTGCTGTATGCTTCCTGCCCTGGGCTCAGTTATCATCTGGGGATTGTTTTAATCCTAAAAGCCATCAACAGGCTATAGCAAATGCAGAGTGATCTCACTCATCTTCTATACACACTTTGGTAGACTTACGTTCATGAGGAGGATCTTTTTCCTGTCCCCACAAAAGTCCTCTTTCCACTTTTAAAGAGACAACCGTACCATTGACCTAGAATTGTTTCCGTAATTACAAGAAGATCTGAAATAAACTGACTCCATGTTAAATTTTTTCTGCTCATTCATGCCACCTTGTTAATATGTTTTTACTGATACTTTGATTCATTCACTGACTTACCAGCAAATAATGTTGAGCACCAAATATGTTCGAGACATTTTGGGAAACATAGGATTTACAGAAATAATGAACTTATGGTGTATTCTCAATGAAGTTAAAATCTATGAGAGAATAATTTTGCACTACTTTTAGGATATCCTCTAGGTTTTTGGAAGTTTTAAGTTACAGCTGATCACCTTCCTCAGTCTGCCCATCAATCATCACCCCCCCTTCCGCACATACACATTGACTTGAGAGTTTCTTAAGGGCAAGAGAGAGTCATTCAACCTTTTTTGTTTTGACTTTATATTCTCTACTGCAAGCACACAATTGGATCCCAATAAAATTTTGTTTTTCTAAAATATTATGGGGAAATTATCTGAAAAAAAATGAGACAGATTGAGATGGGGATAAATGATTTTCTTAATTTGTGAGAAAACATAACAAAATGCCATATGTGGTTCAATGAAGATTCACGAAAAATACATTTTTAAACTTCAGAAAATAAACATATAGCCTTAAGAATCTTTCCTTGGGTATGCGTGTATATATGTATGTATGCATGCATGCATGTAGTATGATGTTGTTATAGTACCTTATAGCAGACTATAAACCTGGGCATTATCTAAGTAGAGAGAGAAGATTGTTGTTCTTAGTTCTGCAGACTTCCAGGATACTGTGTTCTTCAAAATCTATTAAAAGTGTAAATCAGTAGCAATTGATACTGCGTTTTCTATTTGTGCAGAATTTTTTTGAATATTTACTTGTTTCTCTTGCAGCATCTTTCTTTGATTTTTTTTTTTGTTTGAAACACCTATTTGCCACTGTTCAGTTGTTATGCCTATATTGCTTTTTGCTCACTGAAGGATATTAGATTAAAAAGATATAACTCAGTATTTTAGTTCATGTTGAAAAACATATAAAGAACACCTTTTGTTTACACCTTTGGATGAAAAGTGAATGATCATGATGTATTCTTTCATGTGAACATCTAGTTATTCAATCCAAACTCTAAATGATTTTTTTCGTCTTACTTATGAGTAAGTAGGTTTTTTTCTTCTATAGTAAGGTAATCTTTTTCAGTGATCTCTAATATTTTCAAAGAAAGTAGAATCTTTGCAAGTGTTTGAATCCGAAATTATTATTCGTTCTCTGTTGGCTCAAAGATCTCACTCATTGGAATTACAAAACCCCTTCTCTTACTGCTGAAAGCATTTAATGTATGCAAACTTACATTTGGCTCGAGAGCATTTTTAAAAATAAACTTTTCAAGTTGGAATGTTCATACTGAATTCAAGCTTTTATGATGCTGTTTGATTTGGCATATTTTCCTTGTGATATCTGCATTGAAAACACTTTGCTTTTGAGAGACTTTTTGTGCCGTATTGGGACATTTCAACTCAATTTATAGTTATCGGTAAGAACAGAAAGAAAGAATTTCCATCCAAAAGAGGTTTCAGTAGGATTGAGCAGTAAGGACTTTAAAAAGAACAACAGTAGCCACCTTGAACCTTTGCCCACATTTTAAAAAAAAGAAGAAGTAAGAACGAAACATTACAAGATTATCTCTTCCTTTTTGTAAATCCACCGAAAATGCAGTCTTCTTCAAGAAAGTCTTTTTTCTATCTTACCTGATCCACTGACACCAGAGTAAGACTGAATTTATTCAGCGTTACCTTTAATACTAAAATGTTGGCCATTGGTTGAATAGTGGAATCCTTCTCAGAGGGTGTTTATCTGACACGATACATTTGTCTTTGTATACAGTCAATTCTTAGAGGTGTAGACTGGATAAATAGTAGCCATGAGGATTCCTACTATTTCCTTAAAAGAAACACGAGGATAGATGTTTCCACGGTTAGAAAGGCACACATATCATAAGTGGACAGCTCCCATATTCTTCACTAATGGAACACAACTGGAGAATTGGCATGTAACTCAGCAAACAGTGTCCCCAGGACCCCCAGAAAACTCCCTTTTTGATCTATTGTTGTCCTTACCCTCCAAAGGCAACCACTGTTGAGACTCGTGACAGCATAGGTTATATTTCTTATTTATGTACCTTTTATAAATGGGAACATACATGATACAAGTTTTGGTGCCTGGATTCTTCTGTTCAACATTGCAGTTGTGAGATTTACCTGTGTTCTCGCTTGCAGTTTAAGATTGTTTGTACTCATTACTGTGTGGTGTTACTACTCTAGTGTTTGCGTAGTTTACAGTATTATTAATGATGTTACTATCAGCATTTACTCTATAAGTATTTAGTGTATGTCAATAGGTAAACATAGGTATACACTTCTATTTGAGATATATGTAAAAGAGGAATTAGATAGTTTTAGGCACACACATGTTGAACTTGAATAGACACTGACAGCCAGTTTTCCAGAGCAAGACATCTTTTTCTTCATTCCATGGATCATATGTGGAATTTTGAAAATATATTTTCCAATAATCTGGAAAAATATAATATTGTGAACTCAGGCATCTGTGCCTGCGTTACATTTAAGTGAAAACGAAGATGTGAAAAGTGGGAGTAGGGCGGGGGTTTGAAAAGTACATTCATATTAGTCCATAAAAAAACATGTTGAAAAAGGAAACAGTTATACCTTGAGCGTATTAAAGAGTTAAAAAAAGTAAAGCCAGGTTTTGGGAAAGTAACCTAGTTTTCTTACCCCCTTTACAAGGATGTGATAGGTCACTGAGGGTAGGAGAAATACTTGTCATTTCAGATAGTTTATCTGTTACTTTTTTATAGAAAATAATACACTGATAAAGCACGAATTTTAAACTCAGAGTGGGTCATGGGAGATAATCCAAGCCACTCAAACACTGTTTGGCTTTTTTTTTCTTTAAGAAATAAGTTTTCTAATGTAAAGTTGCATTATTAAAATATTTATAGTGATATCTAAGTTGACCGTGTTTTACTTTTTAATAATATTGAATTATTTTGCGATATGTGATTTTGTCGTAAGAAAAACCAAAGATCTGATATAGACTTAAATAGATTTTGAATGAACTCATTTCAGACTGTGTGTTCAGGAACAGAGAAGGCACTGTCTCTTAATGTACGTTGCTGGGACCGGGGCCGCGGGAGTGCAAAGTGGCAATTTGTACTTAAATTGATTTGGTTAAGAATGTAAAAAAAAAAAACTTAGTTCAATGATATTCCTTTATTTTTTCTCTCGCTGTCGAAAAGTCCCCTTCGATGTCATTTTAAGTGAGAAAGTCAATGGTATTTTGAAACGTTGCCTTCAAGAAAACCGCAGTTCATTTTGCCTTGATGAGAAGGAAAAATAACGTCCAATATTAGATTAGACTGAAAAGGGGATACAAAAGAGAGTTTTACTGGAAGATCTTTGCCTTTTCATCTTTTCAAGGTTTCATGGAACTATTATGCGACTATTCCATTTGTCTAAGATGCTACTTTAGCAACTTTCTAAGCCTCAAAGCGTTCATCTTAGGCATTGTGTTCTTCAGCTGTATTACTAGAAGTCTTTTGTTTAAAAAAGCCTTTGGTAAAATTCTTTCAATTTGAATGTAGGTCTGAGCAACAACAAAAAAGTACTTAATTATTGCTGCTTCTTTATGTAATGATCAACTCCTCTTATGCTAGTCTTTATATGGGTGAGCCATTTTCTTGAATCCTGTTCTAAAATGTGTTTAAAGAATAATGTGACATAAATCTTGTATGTATGCTATGATTTTTAAAGAGTCTTTATTTTTCTTTTTGTTGGTCCAAATATAGAAATTATCTTCTCCCCTCCCCCTCTCCTCAATTAGCTGCCAATGGTCTGGAACTTAACGATTTTACCTCATGTGATTTTATTTGTTTGTAATCCTATATTCAACATTGTACTGAAGTCTGTTAAACATTGATAAGCCGGTTTGTATGCAGTAGGTCCTCAGAGAGCATTGTACTAAAATGCTGTAAAGACTGGATTTGGTTTAGGTATTGTAAGGTGGTTTTGAGACATTTTCCTAGTGTCTGTTCTTCCAAAGGTGCCAAATCAACTTGGCCTTGATTTAATACTGCTAAAATTGCAATGCTGAGCTGACTTGGAGCTTCGCATACTTCAAAATGAGTTTTTCTGGGGGTGATTTAACAAATAGTCCTATTTTTTAAGTACTGTGGAATGCAATACACACGGGACATTATTTTGTAGTCGCGCATTCTTTGCCAAAACCTTAAGTTCCTTTCATTGCTATTCTAGTTATACCTTCTTCTGCAGTCTCTTGCCAGGATTCTAATAGCCTCATCTGATATTGTTTTTATTTGGTAAAGTGAGTTGTATTCTGTGTAATTTTTTTCTGAGTTGTACAGACTTAAAGTCATCCTGCATTCCAGAGATAACCACTATTAACAATTGGGAATATAGCCTTCCTATACATGTTTTCTTTATATAGATACATATTTTGAAAACTGAAATGGTATTGTGCCTTACAGATTGTTTTATAATGTGCTTTAAAATATTTTATTATATATCATGTACTGAAAAGAACATATATTCATATATAACATATAAAGAATAATAAACATCCCTAAAATGAGCATCTAGCTTACAGAGTGGTACCAGTACTTTGAAGTCCCATGTGTCCCTATGAAATATTAATCCTTTTCCTGTCTTACAAAGATAATTGTTCTTCTGAATTTTGTATCTGTCATTCTCTTCCTTTAATAATTATTGTTGTAGTACACACACACACACACACACACACAGCTCCACAAACAGTTTTTGTGTGTTTCTGAAATTTCTTACCAGTCGCCTTCCTCTCAACTTACCTGCCCTCATTATCCAGTGTTTGGTTCTATTTTTTATACATTGATTTTCAATTTTAGATATTATAGCTGAATGGTTATATGATAAACTTAATGTAGATTTACTCACATGCTTACCACACTCTTTGCATACCATCTCTAGAATGCTTAGATAAGTAGCGAGATTTTATCCAGTGGGGAGGGGGGAGTTATGGAAATACGATGTGGGGAAAGTCCTCAAAGTGAGTCATTTTGGAGACTAATCTTCTGTAGTTAAAAAAAAAAAAAAAGGATGGACGAGGAGAAGAAAAGTAGGAACACAAACTAAAGGCTGTTTTCACAATCCAGCCATTTGAAAGAATGACCTGAACTTGTGGGGCGGTGAAGGAGGAAGGGAATAATAGTCAGAATAGAAGTCACTGTGAAAGACTACGTAGGATTTAACAACGGGTTTGGCGTGAAGTGGTGAGGAAGGCAGAGTGATGATGAGATGTTTGAACCCAGATCATGGAATACGTTGGCAGAAATACTACCAAGTAACAAAGTCATGGAGAAGAGCCACTTTAGGGGGGGAAGATAAAGCAGATTCCTATGACATATGCTGGTGATACAGTCAGCACAAAGTTACAAAGACAATAGAGTACTTGGGAGAGAAATTGAGGCTGGGGGTGTAGATGGTACAGAGTAGTAAATGGAAGCAGATATGGGGCAGGGTGACTGTGCCCTAATGAAAGTGTTTTCTGTAAGACTGGTCATAGATACACCCCGAAGAAAATGTTCGCATTTGGAAAACCCAAGAAGAGTCAGCACTGGATATATAGAAATCAGGTTGGGGGGAATTTGTTCTTGGGGATTATCACCTGTATGTGGTACTGAGATAGGTGTTTAGTATGTACATTATCTCATGTAACTATCAAATGAGGTGTTTGTGCGATATCAGTAGAGGAGAATGTTTCAAACAGAACAAGATGTTCGGAAGTGTCAAATGATGCAGAAGCAATAAGAAAAGAATTAGAATTAAGAAAGAGGGTTTGTGTCATTAGAATATAATTGATGAGTTTTGCAGAGAATAAGTTCCAATTAAAAGAGATGGAAGCAAATCTGTAAGGAATTGATATGAGAATGAATCTTGTGCAAGTGAGCATTGAAATGCAAACAAGATTTATAATTCAGTGGTGAAGGATTGTAGCAAGGCTGAGAGGAGCCGGTTTTGATTTAAAATAGAAAAGATGAGGTATGTGATGAGAATGCTGTCTATACATAATAGGCACTCAACAAATATTTTTTGAATGAAAAACTAAATGTTCAGAGTTTGAAAAATAGGATCCAGAGGGAAGGACTGATAAGCAATTGAAAGTACGATTTAAAATTTCCTGCAATATCTATAAAAACACTACTTCATGAAATTGCACAGATAAAGTATAAGCTTTGGACATTTTGTGATTTTTGGACATGTACTTAAATGTACAGCATTTACATTTGGGAAAATAAAACAAACACTGATAAAATATTACTTAAAAAAATGGCAAGTTGCTATCAATAACGACTGGCATTTGCCATGTAAAAAGGCCAAAGAGAGATGAAGTTTGATAAACAATAGATTCTTGAAAACATGTGCATGTATGTAAGTAGAAGAAGTGTTCTGAATATAGCAATTTATAATTCATCTCAAATGTTAGTAGCCTCTTTTTTTCTTCGGCTTTCATAACACATTTTCCCCTATCATAATTCCAAACAATTGCAGATTCCACATGACTGTTATGTGTTCACTTAAACGTGGCTATTCCTGATGACTTTTAAAGTCCTAAAGCAGTTTTGTGCAGGTTGATTTTTTTTTCTGTACCTTAGCATTTCATTCGTTATTGAAAGTGATTTTAATAGCAAGAGAAAAATATGTTGACACCTGCAAATGACTGATTTCAAGTGAATTGACTGAGATTTCAAGAACTACTAGGTGGGCTGTTATGAAAAAAAATTGTTCTTTTTTTCACATTTTAATCTAAAATTTAAAATTTGGGCTGCATAACATTTGTCTCATTCAGTATAATACTAGTATATTTGCTTTTATACTTATTCCATATGTAACTACTGAATGACTACATTTTTTTCCTATATGCTTACATAAATAAAGTAGTAATGATGTACTGATGATGATAACAATGTAAACATTTGCTTACCAAGTGCCAAGCTCTGGTCAAAATGCTTTATAGTTATCATTGTACAAAACACTCAAATATCCTTATTTGAAAGTTATCAGATTATTCCAATTTTTGAAAGGTATTCCATTATTCCAATTTTACATAAAGGGGGAGAACAAAGAGGCACAGAGAAGTTCAAATAATTTGTTCATGGTTATAAAGCCAGGAAGTTCTGGTGCTGCAATTCTAAGCCAAGAATACTCAGCACAACATAATAGTCTTTTTTATTTTTTACGAATTAAAAAAAATTTTTTTTAATTTATTTTAAGAGAGGGGGGAAAGGAGGGAGAAGGAGATGGAGAGAAACATCACTGTGTGGTTGCCTCTCATGTGCCCCCAACCAGAGACCTGGCCCACAACCCAGGCATGTGTCCTGACTGGGAATCAAACCGGCAGCCCTTTGATTCCCAGGCCGGCACTCAGTCCACTGAGTCACACCAGCCAGGCCATAATACTCTGTAATCAGCAGACTCTATTGTGATTTTTATGTAAGTTAAAATTTAGAGATATGGAAGTTTTGAGAACGCTGTATTTTGCTGTGTATAATCTGCTTCCATGTATAATGCACACCTGCGTTTTTGGCCAAAACTTTTAGGAAAAAAAATATTTCATTTTAATTTTTAAATTCAATTATTTATTTATTTACATTTAGAGACAAAACCTTTTATTGTATTCCAGGGTATTATTTTGCATGCCAATATTGTTATTGCTTTCTAGAGTTACGCTTTTAACACATATGCATCAATAAAAGAATTAAAAACATTTATGTAGATACAAAATTAGTACTACCCATGTATAATGGGCATCCTTATTTTTCCCTCAGAAATTTGGGTAAAAACGTGTGCATTATACATGGCAAAATACGGTAGTTCCTATCTCCGTTCGTTTTCTGGAATAAGAACAAATCTACAAATTTTCCTTCCTATTGTGCAAACATTATGCTTATATCATAAAAAAATAGTCATGTAAGCAAAGAGTATATATCACATATATTGCTAAGTTGTAAAAACAAGTTACATTTATATAGTTTGGAATAGTATGCTTATGTACCAAAATTTATTATGCCCAGATGGTAGTTGCATTATTTGAGAGGTTATATTTTAGGTGGGATTCCTACTTGTTTTAAAAATAGTTTAGTTTTGAAGAATCTATAAAATTTTCAATAGATTGTTAAATAAATTGCTCTTGGTTTACAACAGAATAAAATAAGGACTATTAACTTTGATTATGCACACATATGATATTCTAGCTTGCATAAAGCCATATATTTCATAATTAGTCCACAATGGATTATTTTCATAATACATAGAGTCTATGAGCATTATATTTAGATATTATGAGTACATGTGTTGATCAAAACAAATAAGAAAGTTGTTTTTATAATCAACTGAAACTTGTGTCCTTAGAACCATTATTTAAAAAATATGTTATAATTGTTCATAAATATGGCTAAATATGTTAAATATATCTGAAACACAGCTAATATTCATAAAAGAATGAATAAATATATCTTTAAACATTTAAATAATAAAAGAACTCACAGGCAGACATTTTGTATCTTGACTTTATTTATATTCTATAAGTGTTCGGAGGTTAGAACCGTCTTGTGTGAAGATGATTTATAGAGTGTAATTCCCCTAAATTAACAGATTATGTCACAGGCACACTAACAAGAGACAGCCAACAGTCAGGTGGACATCCAGTTTCTCATGTGGCAAATGTGGAGTTTAGAATTACCACTCAGTCCTAACAATAAGTAAAAAGGTGGACAAATTGGAAAAAAAAGAAACCTCTTTATAGAAATGTCATGAAAGTAAACTCACAGGGCAAAAACACTGTCCTAGAGTTCAAGATTAGTAGTTCTACATTAATAGTTGGAGACTCCTCACTCACAATAATGGATAGAAGAAGCAGACAGAAAATAAGGGAATAAAACACAATAAACCCCTAAATGCAGCACACATACACAGAACACTCTACCCAATAATGCATTACACACTCTTCTTAAGTGCACATGGGATATTTTCCTACATAGAACATATAAGTAGGTCACGAATTCAGTCTTAAGGGATTTGGCAAGATAAATATACAAAGTATCTTCGCTAACCAAAATGAGATGAAGTTAGAAATTAATAACAAAAGGAAAACAGAAAAATTCATAAAATTGTGGAAATCGACTGACACACTTTTAAACAACCAATGGATCCATGAAGAAATGACAAAGAGATACCGGGAAATGCTCATAAACAAATGAAAAAACACAACATACGAAAACTATCCGGTGCAGCGAAGTGGTACATTGAAATGTACTGCTGTAAGTACATTAAAAACAAGACATATCTCAAAGCAACAACCTCACTTTTCAACTTGAGGAGTAGAAAAAAGAACAAACTAACCCCAAATCTAGGGCATGGAAGCAACTAATAAAGACTAGATTAGAGATAAATGAAGTAGAGAATATAAAAACAGCGGAGGCTATCAATGAAAACAAAAGTTGGTTCTTTGGAAAAATCTGCAAAATTGATAAATCTTTATCTAGACAGACTGAAAATAAATACAGAGAGAAGAGCCAAATTACTAAAATCAAAAGTGAAAGTGGTGGCGTTATGATTGAACAGAAATAAAAAGGCTTTCAGTCAATGCAGCAGTTAAGAACAGGGATACATTCTGAAAAATACGTCCCTAGGCAGTGTCATCATTGTGCAAACATTGTAGAGTGCACTCGCACAAACCTAGATAGTCTAGCCTCCTACATGTGAGCGTGTATGGTATAGTCTGCCACTCCTACACTACAAGCCTATGCAGAAGTTTACTGTCCGGAACAAACACTACATTATGTCAAGTACAAAAGGAAAGGAAGTGGACAAAGGCCACAGTAAACATGAGATGTTTAACAGCAGGCTGTTTTACATCAAAATTTTTTGTAAATAAGGAGAGAACACTCTTAAATAATGATAAAAAGTATGACGTACTAAATACATAAACCATTAACATAGAGTTTATCATCATTATTAAGTATTTTGTAGTATACATAATTATATGTGTATACTTTTCTTTGGCAGTTCAGTAGGTTTACACCAGCATCAGCACAAACACATGAGGAATACATTGTGCTATGATGTGGCAGCTGTGACTTCAGCAGGTAAAAAATTTTTCAGCTCCATTATAATCTTAAGGGAACACCGTTACATGTGTTGTCCTCTGAGCAACATGTTATTATGTGGGGCATCACCATTTAAGCGTGGCTATATGAGGATTTTTAAGAGAGTACTATGTTTGTACACCAAGAAGTTGGCTAATTTATATGAAATAGACACATTTCTAGAAACAGAAAACTTACCTAAACTACATCATGGAGAAATAAAAAATCTGAGCAGACCTATAATTAGTATGGAAATTCAGTCAGCGATCAAAAACTCTCCCAGCAAAGGAAAGCCCTGGGACTGATGGCTACCAAACATTTTTAGAAGATCTAAAAGCAGTTTTTCTCAAAACTTTTTCAAAAAAAAAATTAAAGAGGAGGAAACATGGCATAACTAATTCTATCAGCTTAGCATTATACTGATACCAAAGCCAGACAAAGATACTATAATAAAACTACAGGCCAGTATCTCTCATGAAAATAGGGGGAAATATCCTCAAAAAATATTAGCAAATTGAATCCAATGTTATAAAAAGAGTTATACACAATGTTCAGTTGGGATTTATCCCAGGTATGCAAGGCTATTTCAACATTCAAAGAACTATTAATGTAATCCATCACTTCAACAGTGTAATGAAGAAAAATTATATGATAATATAAATGCCTAACAATTTATCCAGAAAAATAACTTGACAAAACCCAACACCCATTCATTATAAAACCCTCAACAGACTAGGAATAGAGGGGGGACTTCCTCAACTTGATAAATAATATCTTCAAAAAAACCCCTACAGCTAATACATTTAATGTTGAGAAACTCAAAAGATGTTTTGCTAAGATCAAGAACAAGGCAAGGATGTCTACTCTCACTGCAGCTTTTCAACTTCATAGTCTAACTCCTAGCTAATATAATAAGACACAAAGGAAATAAAATGTATACATAATTAGGAAGGAATAAGTAAAACTGTTCACAGATTATGGAATCATCTGTGTAGAAACTACAGAATTGGCAAAAACAAAACAAAACAAAACAAAACAAAACAAAACAAAACAAACACACACCAAAAGACCTCCTAACTAATAACCAATCAGAAAATGGTTGCAGCATGAAAAGTTAATGTAGAAAAGTCATTTACTTTCCTATATTTCAGCAATTAACAAGTGAAATTTGAAATTAAAAAAATTACTATTTAAATTAGCACAGTCAAAATGAAATACTTCGATATAAAAATAACAGTATATGTACAAGAACTATGTGGGGAAAATACAAGACACTGATAAAAGATATCAAAAAAGAACTGAATATATTCATTTTCATAAATAGAAAAACTTAATGTGTCAGGATGTCATAAATAGAAAGTCTTCATAAATAGGAAGATTCAATGTTGTCAAGATGTTAGTTCTTTCTAAATTGATCTGTAGATTTAATGCAACTCCAACGAAAACTCAGTGAGTTGTTGTGTGTTTATCAGCAAACTTACTCTGACATTCATATGGAGAGTTATAAGACCCAGAATAAACAACTGAGTATTGAAAGGGGAAAAACCAAGGTAGATGACTGAGACTTCCCAGCCACAAGACTTACTGTAAAGTAATACGTTCTATTATTAAAGAAGGAAGAGACAAATTCATCAATAGAACAGAATAGTGAGTCCAGAAATAAAACCACATAAATATAGTCTACAGATCTTTGACAAAAGAGCAAAGTCAATATAATAGAGCAAACAGTCTTTAACAGAAATGGTGCTGGAACAACTTGGCACCACATGCCAAAAAAATGAATCTATGCATAGACCTTACACTCTTCACAGAAATGAGCTCTAGGTGGATCATGGACCTATGTAAAGCTCAACACTATAGAACTCCTAGTATTTAACATGCTAGAAAATGTAGATGACTGCGGTCTGTCATTATCTTTTTACATGCAACACCAAACCATTTACTATTAAAAATATACCAGATATATTTGGAGGAATAGCTGATTTCAGGCCTGAGTTGAGGAATATTCAAGATATACCTGGGACATCTGGTCATATCAGAAAGCAAGAAAGTTAGGAAAGACCATTGGCTTTACTGCCCAAAGTTAAGTAGCCAGCCTGAAGGTGTTCACAATAACCAACTGCAGAAATAGTTAGGCATTGAAATGATCAAAATCTTTGATGACATTGAATACATAAACAAGTTTAATTCTATAAGTTACTAATAACCATTTAAAAAATTCCTTGGATGTTTTTTAGAGAAGGGAAGAAAGTAATTTTTTATTATTTACACTTGTAACTGAAGATAAAAATTCAGTGATTCTTTCTTTCCAGTTTAAAAAATCCCTTAGGATACACAATAGTTTAAGAGGAATAATTCTTGGCTGGTTACCCCTTTTTCCCATGTCGAAGTCCAGTAAAGTCTCATGTCTGTGATTCTTCTTCTTCTTTCTATAATCACATGTGCCTGTGATCCTACATGGGAAAGGTTCTACATTAAAGAGCTACATGGATAAGGTTGCAGCAGCCTATATAATCCATGATAATTTCCCCGTTTCAAATCCTTAACCTTAATGTCTCTGTGAAGTTCTTTTTACCATGTGAAATTGCATATTCACACATTCCCTGGATTAAGATGTGAACATCTTCAGGGTGCTTTTGTTCTGCCTACCCCTTTTGTTCAGTTGCTTCCAGTCTAAAAACTGATTTATAGACCTTTTAATATTTGTCAGGCTAGGTGATATTTAATACTTTAAAATATCCTGTGACATTAGTTAGATAAGCATTAAAAAAGAGAAAGAAGGGTTATCACACATTATTGAACTGAAGTAACTGAACTCTATATTTCTATACAATTATTTTCTGGAAAGTTCTTATTCAATAAGCAGGAAGTATTTATCCAGTATTAGGGAAATATTTTTTCTTTAAATTTTACTAGAATTTTGTCCTGTTTAGTAGTGTACCATCATTATTTAAACTCATACAAGTCAAGTTAATTAACACCTTCATATGTGTCTTTATCATTATAATAAAATCTTCATTTCTAATTAAAAAAGCAATATGCATCACTTATGATGTGAACTTGTATTAACAGATTAGATGAAATATCTTCTAGTCGTAATAATTAATTGCCATGAATATTCTGCAATAAATACTCTCAAAAACTGGTTTACTTAGGTTAAAACATTTTTTCTTTTAAGCTGTCTCTTGCTTGGCTGTAAATGAGGTGCTTTTCCGTATTCCATCATTAGCCTAACAGGAAACAATTGTGTATTTCTATTACCTAAAATTCCTAAAAAAGCATTGTGTAGTATTCATTTACTAAAAGTTGGTAATACCTGCTCCTTTAAAATTAGCAAAGTCAGGGGAAAAAAAGTAGCGATTATTAATAGTGAAAAGACGAAAAGGTGTCAGGATTAAGGGGAACGTGATGAAGAATGGGTGCAGGAGACCAGGGGCTGCAGGGCCTCCTGCTCTTTGATATTACTCTAGCTTGATGCTTGGAAGCATTGCTGAGATAAATACGTCCTAGCGCTGACATTATGCTGAAGGACATGCTCAGAAAGGGCTCTCTTTTCTAACTGCCTAGCCATGCCCTTGAGCTAAGTACTAGAGAAGTCGAATGGGCAATGTAAAATAGAAGAATAGGCAGTATTGGGATTGCATGTGTCGTTTCACATTTTAGGTTTATGAATGCAAATATATAATGTCAATTATAGAACAGCACATTTGTAGAGTGGTTTCATGTTCAGGAATCATCAGAATAAAAAGAAAGATCCTTGACATGATAACCAGTTTAAAGGGAAACTTTGTGAAGAGTTGGTAATAAAATATTCAGATGATACATATGGAAATGTTCAACTGTAAAACAGGATAAAGACTTCTTTCTAATAAATGCCATCATGACACTCTGGTCATGTGGGCAGTGTGTTTGAATGGATTTTAAAATCATGGGTAATATGTTACTATTGGCTATATCTTTATAGAATTATTTTCACTTATGCAAATGAAGGTCAACTAAATCAAGCAAAATAGAGAAAATGTGTTTTTTTAAAGGTGATAGGGTGATATAACTAATATATCTTAAAATTATTTAAGGCTTATTTTGGAGCACTGTTGTCTAATATGGTAGCCACTGACCGAATGCGGCCATTGAACACTGGAAGTGTGACTAGTTCAAACGGAGACATGCTATAAATGTGAAACACTCTCCGAATTTCAAAAACTAATATTAAAAATAAGTAAAATGTTTTATTATATGGATTATAGATTAAAATGTAATATTTTGGATACATTGTATTAACTATCTACATTAATAAATTTAGTTTCAACTATTTCTTGTCCCTCTTTCAATATCACTGCTAGAGCATGTAAAAATTATGTATGTGACTCACATTTGTGGTTTGCATATTTGTGATAATGTTGTTCCAGACTTTCCTCATTACTTAGATTTTTTTCTCCCTTTCATTTTTGAATTAAATTTTAATTTATAAGTTAATGAGAAAACTATAATGTTGAAATAAATATGCTGTATTTCACCATGTATAATTCACACCCATGTTTTTGTGTGCATTATACATGGGATTATTATACCCATGGTATGTAATCATTTTACCCATGTATAATGCACGTCCTTATTTTTACCTCAAAAATTTGGGCAAGAAAGTGCACCTTATACATGGCAAAATATGGTACTTACAAGATATGGCAAAATATTAAAAATCCTAAAAGTAGTATTTCAAAATTTCTCAATGAATTTTTAAATTAAATTCATCGGGGTGGCATTAGTTAATTATACCATATAAGTTTCAAGTGTACAATTCTATTATACATCATCTATATATTGCATTATGTTCCTGTCCATCACCCCAAATCAGATCTTCTTTCATCACCATACATTTGACCCCCTTTACCCTTTATTACCCCACCGGAATCCCTTCTCTCTGGTAACCACCATACTGTTGACTGTGTCTGTGAGTTTTTGTTTGTTTCTTTTTTTGTTCATTTGTTGATTTTAGTTTTAGATTCCACATACGAGTGAAATCATATGATTCCTAAGTTTTTCTGTCAGACTTACTTCATTTAGTATGGTATTCTCAAGGTTCATCCATATTGTTCCAAATGGCAACACTTGAAACATCTTTTGGCCTATTTCTCTTCTTCATCTTGAGAGAGAGATAGAAGATATTTGAGCTCTACATGTTATAGTGAGCTCTCCAACCTATTCTACTCCGAAAAGTCTGTGTCATAAATAATTAATATTTCTCTTGTAGGACATAGGAAATAATTTACTATATTAGAATGCCGTATGGAAAAGTAAATTACATAGAAAAGATTTAGCAAGGAATTCAATATCAAGTTTTTTTTTGAACATGTGAAAACTAACTTACTGTAATCACTATATATGAGCACAAAACAACCTCTGTTTTCAACCCACATAATTTAAATCCCAAAAGAAGACTTGCTGCAAAGGATAGGTAAAATGACAACAGGTGCTGAGAAGCGTTCTGTAGATGGGCCCACAAAATGGCATTTCAAATCGCTCATCTTACAAACCGAATCACTGAAATTGGAATATCATTGTAATTGACAAGCCACATGTCCCCTGTGTATCTGTGTGAAAAGCAGGTCATTTTTATTAAAAAGTTCAGAAGCTATAAAGTAAAAAGAAAATAATAAAATAGGGCACATTAAATATACATGTATTTATAGTAATGTGTTTTGTACTGAGTGATAATTAGGCATAAAGGATTTATTGCTCACAAAAGGTACATTGGGGCAGGAGTAGGGTATTCTCAAACCTAATTTCAGCATTTTGTGTAAGGAAATAGTAAATCAGTGGCTAGTATTATATACGTAAACTCTAGGGAAGACAGAGAAAGAAGACATAATTCTCATGCTCCTCTAAAAATGGCCATGATTTATTCTTCATGCCTTTTAGCTTTCCCCACTTGAATTCCTGTAGCCTGCCTTTGCCTTCTTATACTAGCCTTATTCATAAAGTAGCTTGGGCTGAATGAAATAACGCGCGCGTGTACGCACACGCACGTGTGTGTGTGTACACATGTATTTTTTTTGGCCCTTTGTGTCATTTCTAAGAATCATAGGTCAAATCGGTCAGACTCCTGTTGTAGCACTGATAATTGGATCCACCCCCTACCAAAATCTGGATTTAATTGGTAGAATTTCAGGCTTTGTGTGTTTTACGTGTAAAAAGCATTGTACAGAGAAAGTACCAAAGCCGCCCTAAGTAAATGGCTTTTAAGTTTTACTTTTCGAAGCCTTTTCTTTCCTGAGAAAGAGTCATGGACATCTTAATATATGTCTTAAAATGGATTACCTGTTGTGTTCAACATTATTATATCACACGTTCTTCTGGAAAACTGCAGATGATAAAGGTACTGTTTATGCCAAATACTGTGTACAGTGTGTTGCATTTTGAAAGAATTTAGTGACATCTTAGGATGATCGTGTATGAACAATATATGTGAGTAGATTCAGGAAATAGCCCCTTTCTGTAGTCCCTTATTCACCGTTTGCTGTTTGGGATTAGGTTTGTGCTTTGTAAAACATGATCATTTTACTCTAAGGGCTGCAATACCAGGAGGTCAGAGACTTGGGTTTTTTTCCTGACTGCTGTCATTTTGTTGTGTATCACTCACTAAGGAGTGGAAGGGGAGAAAGGCATTTGAGCAAGCAAAGATGTATGTTTAAATAAAACTTTGGTACATTAAAAGAAAAGGTGGGGACAGAAATGGTTTAAGTGAGAAAGGTGGGTAATGTTTTAGATCTTGGGAGTCACAACATAACCTTTTATGACTGAAATGTGCCACCTGTACAATGTAGATAATTCCACGTATGCGTTGCTGTTGTTGAAAGAATTAAAGGCATCGTATAGTTAATTCACTTAAAGGAGTGCCTGGCATGTATTAAATGTTCAGTGTGTTGCTAGAATCGCTGCTTCTAGGAACAGCTAATTTCACAGTCTAATAACATGGACACAGACGGTCAAAAGCCAACGGAATGGTTTCAGATTTAATTTTTTCACATACGGCTTTGTGAGCTGAGCGCCCCTTTTAGTAGAAAATAATGTGTTTGCATAGAGAGAATTTTTAGAGGTGATTAAAAGTTTGATTATAACAGTTCTTGGGTTTCATAATTTAAAAACAATTTCAGAAAATCTGTGATTAATTTTTCCCATTCAAAAATTTTATTCTCAATAATGTGCAGCATTAAACATAATTAGAATTTCAGAAGGCATCTTGGGAGTTACACTTTCACATATTAAACTGTGCAGAAAAAGTTAAATTTCATAGGTGTTCAAGAATTGAAAGCAAAATAAAAAGATAAGGTCGTGAAACAGGGTTTACGGTTCTTAAAAGACCTTTTAATGTGGTTACTTATTTTCTAATGAATGCATGTAACAAATTGAATGCTCATCTATGAACAGAACCTAAATTAACAATTTAAAAATGAAAAAGTGACATAAATTAAATGAAACTTTTACCTTCGGAACCTTTCATAGGGTCATTTGTTGATTAAATTATCTCCTGTGCTTGCTGCTTGTCTTGCTACATAAATCACCCATGAATTTAAATTAGAGGCATTTTGAAAATATAATTAGTAAGTCATCGCTTGTATCTATTGAGTAGTAAATTTATATTTTTATAGTACCTCAGCTATAGTGTAGATCTTTGAATAATTCATTTCTCACATGAAATAAGGAAATTACAAGTATCTAGCAAGTAGCAATTATTCATAACGGTTCTTTAAAGGATGAAGAACAATAGTTAAGCTGTACCTTTGGTCAAGCATGGCACTATGTAATTACTATCTGTGGTTCCTCAAAATCAACTTAATCTCTGATATATAATTCAAATACTTGTTGAACTGTACAGTACAATACAAAGATAGCCCGAAAGACTCATTTTATAAGTAGATGGTATTTTTTATAAGCAGTGTTTTCACCATAACTTGAACATTAGGCTTATTATTCTAGAGCAGTGATGATGGTATTGGTGGGGTTTTTTCCTCCTCTTCTTCCTTCTTCTTTATCATTATCATCGTCATCTAAATGTTCTAAAAGATTCTGGCAAAATTATTTTACACAGATTGTCCATTTAAATAGTCCTCAAATTCTACAGGCATCAAAATGACCTAGATAGCTTGTCAACACATGCAAAGCTTGGCACCACTCCCAACGTTTCTGATTCAGAAGATATGAGATGGGACCTTAGTAGGTACTCAGGTGAGACCAGTACTGTTAGTCCAGGGACCACACTATGAGAATCATTGCTCTGGAAAATGTCTCTGTTCCCTTATCTGTCCAGTCGTCTTTGTTTTTAATGCTAACGTGACCAAAGGTACAATATTAATGCTCTTTGCCTGAATGTACACTAATCTCTATGGACTCCCAAAATAAATCAGCAGCCCTGATCTCTCTTTTGAGTTCCAGTCCAATCTATCAACTGCTACAGTACATCTCCACTTGCAGATCTTACAAGCTCTTCAAATTTAACATGCCAAGATTGGAAATCATAAGCCAAGCCCTACAAAGATTGTTTCAATCAAGAATCATCGAGTTTTCACAAAGAGCTTATTTTTATGTTACCTTAGTCAGTTCAGGCTTCTATAACAAAACACCACAGATTGTGTGGTTTAAACAACAAACATTGACTCCTCATGGTTCTGGGCGACACAAAATCCACAATCAAGGCTCCAGCAGATTTCGTTTTGAGTGAGAGCCCCTTCCTAGCTTGAAGGTGGCCTTCTTCCTGTGTCTTCTCATGGTCCGTCAGGGATGTCCAAATTTTTGGCATCCCTGGGCCACACTGGAAGAAGAAGAGTTCTTGGGCCACACTTTAAATACATTGCTATATGTAATCACAAAAAAAATCTCATAGTGTTTTAAGTAAATTTAGTTTTGTGTTGGACCACATTCACAGCCTGTGGGCCACAGGTCTGACACCCCTGGAGAGAGAGAAAACTCTCTAGCCTCATCTTTGCCACCAATCCCATTATGGGAATTCCACCCTCATGTCCTCATATACACACAGTTACCTCCCAAAGACCTCATCCCTGTGTACCATCGTCTTAGGGATTTGGGCTTCAACATATGCATTTGGAGGGACACAAACACTCTACAACATATGCCCTTAAATACCTCCCCATAGCTAATTATAGTGGTAAATGAAAAGTAACTATTATAGGAAATGTACATTGGAGAACTTGAACAATACCTTGAATGGGGTGATCAAAAATACCATTACCGAGGAGGGCAAGCAGACATCATGTGCCCGTAGGTAAGATGCCCTGAGAAGACATTACTTCAGCTTCTCTGTTTGTGGCTCAAACCCATGGCCCAGAATATAAGGCTCCTGCCTTACTTCCTGGCCTCTGTTCTCTCCACTTGCAACCTCTCTGTTTGCTTTAGTACCTTACTAAATTACTGGAATAGTGAGGAACATGCCACATTCTCTCTCGATCAGGGGTTTTCTTTCTTGTTCCTCTTTGTTTGGCTCCACGTTCCTCCTCCACAAGCACCTTCTGTCTCCTTGCATAGTTAAACCCAACTGGCCCTTCTGGATTAAAATTATGAAACTACCCTTTCTGGAAAGCCTTCCCCGCCCATTCCCTGTTCTTGGACGGTTTCGTAGCTCTGTTACTTAGGGCTGTTATAGTTCCTATTGCCATGTGTTATAATTCCCTGCTCAGTTCTCAGTCTCCCTGGTTTGATTGTGAGTTCTTGAAGGGTGGGAGCTGTATTACTCAGCTTTGTTTCCTCAGTGCCTAGAAAAGTATTAGTTAAGAAATAGCTTCTTAATGAGTATACTGAATGTAGCAATGGATGGAAAAAAACCCTAAATTTTCTACATCAGTGATGAAATCTTCATTTTTACTTGGTGGAACATTGATTCCAGAAAATGAGCAATGTTTACTTCTATATTCGGCACTCAGTGCAGGAGAGCCATTCGTGAATCTGTTCTGTGTCCTTCATTTAATTGCAATTCAAAGCCACAACTTGTGGTGACCTTCTTCTACTCTACTATTTAAGGTTGGCTTTGCAAAATTTTGGGAAAAGTGTAGTTTACTCTTCTATAGAAACTTTTTTTATATGAATATTTTAGATATGAATGATGCATTAACTAATCTTTTATGTTTAAATAACAGGCGTAAGTGCATATAGTCATGATTTTGTGTTAGTATGTTTAGGGAAAATTAAGAGACAATGACTAAAAGGATATGTATAATAAAATTTACTGCTAGGTCATAGAATTAATTTTATCTTATAAAATTTACTTCTAGGTTGTGGAATTAATTTTCTCTTTCATTCAATTTTCTATTCTCTACAATAATTTCAATTTCAATTTTCTACAATTAATGTAAGTTAACATTATATGAAAAAATAATGTAGTTTTTTCAATAGCTATGGTTCAGAGATAATACGGTTTTCTAAAGAGTCCCCATCCTCTCCTTTCTTCTTTTTCCTTGAAGGATAAACTTTTTCTCTTCTTTTCAGACTAAATATCGTGACATTTGAAAAGTAAATTGGTTTACAATTTAGATATGACCGTAAAGTGAATTAATCCAGAAAATCTTCAGGAAAAATTTCCTAACCTCTTCAAGATTTGCTTTTCTTACTAGGGATGATACAGAGGAACTGCCCTTTCAATAGCCTGTTGTTCTTGACAGCATGAAAGAGAAAACAGTGTGTTTAAAACTAGTAATTACAGTTACGCACCACGTAACAACCTGGATGCATTCTAAGAAATGCATCATTAAGTGATTTCATCATTTTGGGAACATCGTAGAGAGCACTTACACAAACCTAGACGGCAGAGTCTGCTACACAGTGGGCTATACCACATTGCCCCTGGGCTGCCCGGCTGTTCTGCGTGTTACTGTAGAAAACAACATGGTATTTAATTAAGAACGAGGGAAAACGATGCCATCAAGAGATTCGGTAAATGCGAGATGCAAAGAGTACACTGTAAAAGAATGATAACAAGTATAGTTTAGTAAATACACATACCAGTAATAGAGTCATTTCTTATCATTATCAAGTTACATACTGTACATAATTGTATTGCTGTACTTTTCTACAACTGGCAGTGAGTAGGTTTTTTAACGCAAAGATAATGACAAACAGATGAATGCACTACGATGTCACTAGGTGACAGGTATTTTTTTAGCTCCATTATAATGTTATGGGACCACTGTCTTATATGCAGTCTGTTGACCAAAATGAGTACATTCATGCAAGTCTGTTATACCTTGCATGAACATACTAAAAACACAGGCGTGTGTTCCTTTAATTTTGAACATAGATGTTGATACATCACAAGGGGAAAATGTTGACTCCATTTTTATTGGCACTTACAACTTTCTAGACATCATTTATGATTTCATTTTGAAGGTCAATCTGTGGTTGGGTTATATTCTTGAATATATTTACCCTTCATGCACACTTGTCTATGTTAATCAAATGGGAAAGGACTATTAATAAGTCATGTAGTCACAACATTGTCGCTTCTCAACAATTGACTGAGAAAATAGCCAAAATATTATAAATGCATGATTTGGCTTATCGTGGAGGTCATTGTTCATCTGGGAAAACATTCTTCACCCTTATAACTCAAGGTTGTTTTCTTGCTTATTTTTCATATACTTGTACACTGCCCTCCTTTTTATTTTGCCCTTGATAATGCCGTTCAGTGAATATTCCACCATTATCATTCATTCTCTTCAACTAAGATATAGAATTTTCGAGTTATATTTGTTTTTATTTCATCATAAGTGGCACAAATCACCTGGACTTTTCCCTGTTCGCTTAAGAGGAGGGAGGGGCCTATTACATGCACAACATCTAGAAGAATAAATCTTCACAGATGCTCAACAGAGATTAATTTTCTTTTTCTTCTCTCACTTTGCTCCCCTTTCCTCCTTTGCTTACTTACAGTTTAAAAAAAATTACTTAGTTCACTTCCAGTGTTTTAAACTACATTTTCTGAAAATGTCAGAGTATTAATAACATGGATATTTTAAGTCAAATTTACTGCATCTTGGTGGTAATTGGGGATTGTGGCCGAGTAGTAAGGCGTACCTTTGTGTTGGCGTCTGTGATAATTAAGCACAGTGTTTGACTGCTGGGCCACTCCTGAGAGCAAAGCGATGTTGTACCTGCATATTCTGCTGCTGCATGATGTGTTGCTGCATTTCACGTTACATATAGTTGCCCAACGCCAAGTCAGTGCAGCAGATCTTAGCGCTAGGCTCTTGTCATTTTTCATAGCAACAGAAAAAATACACAGTTTTCCATTTTATTGAATGAATTTGAATTCAGGGAGGACATCGACTTGTGTGCACTATGTACTTTACGGGCCTGTATACGCTGGTAATACGGATAAGTCGACCATCCTGGCCAGACTAATCAAAGGATCTTATCTAATATTTTGGAAATATGATTGTATCTCTCTTTCTTTACCTTGCTAATGTAATACCTCTGATTTTCACCCCTCGAAAATATGACATCGACATTTCTGGTTCGTGCTCTCGTGAAAGCTTCTCCATTTTTTAAGGAGGAAAGCCCGACCTAACTGATGGTTTTGTTAAACCCCTGATTTAACCCGCGATGCAGAGTATTAGCACTTCAGGGACTTTTCTGGCTCAACAACCTCAACTTGGTGTCTCTAAGAGTAAGATTTGGCGGCGTAGCCCTGAGGCCGTGCAGTCTCTGCACTGCTCTAGGTCAGTGGCTCTCAAGTTTGGTGAGCATCCGTTCCTGGGGGAACTTGGTAAAAATCCAAAAGCCAGGACCGTATCTTACTCCTGGACAATGCTCACGTACACTCAAGTTCGAAAACCACTGCTCTGGGTGTTCAGACAAAATAAGATTTATTATTTAACCAAGACAGAAGCTCAGCGGGCATGATTTGTCCCATAGGCCTGTTGCCCTTGACCCCAGTCACTGTGACAGAGCTTTCCTGAACTCCCTGGGGCTTTATGGTTTGACTGGGAGAAGACTGTACTAGAAACAACCCTCCTAGTATCGGCAGTCTTCGAAATCACAAAGCTCTCAAAACAATTCCTCTATAAATTTGATGCCACAGTTATTTTGAAGGCAACTCGAGGGTGAGGTAAATGTATTTATTCCTTTAAGTCTCAATATGCATATGTTTGTGTACAGAAATACTACCGTGTTTAACTCTAGTGTGCTTCCCCAGAGCATGCTAGGCCTTTTTCAAAATATTTAGGATATACAGTGTATGAATTTCCAAAATCCAAAGACATCTGCTTTTCAAAACATTTCTTGGACCCAAAGATTTCAGCTAAGGTTTATGAATGATAATCTATTATTATTGTCATTATTATTAATTATAATTACTTTGCTGAATGCATTTTGTAATATGGCTCTTTAGGATCAACTGGAATGTGTATAAATTAAGTAGTTCTTCTGTTAGTTGCATGGATAGACTAAGATAGATATTCTAATTGCTTGTCCTGGGGCATTCTCTGGGAGAATACCTGGCAAAACTGACCTCATTACCCCTGTCTCTCCTCATAAGAAATAACCCTTAGTTCTGAGAGTAGCTTTTCCGGTACAATAATGAGCATGCATTTTCTGCTAGGTCATATTCCTAGTAGGTGGCAGAAGAGATATTAGCAATCTCACACTCTGCTTCCCTAAGAAAAATTTCCAGGAGCATCTGTCCACCTAAAACACGGAAAACCCTCTAGTGTGTGGAATCCCAGACTTCTAAGTTGTGATTTTCATTCTTTAGTCATTTTTGCTATGAGTGCTTAGATGAAAAGTGACACACCTTCAATAGCAATGCCAGCTCCTCTGGGGAATACAAGGGTCCCAAAGAGAAAGCTCATATCCAGTGTTGGTTTCCTGCTCCAGGGCGCTGGCTCGGAGCATGAGGAAGAAGACAAGAGACAAATCACCGAGTTTTCCCTGAGGTCTTGAATTATCGGGCTGAAGAGCAAATTATTTTGATTGTACATTTCAGTAGTCCTCGTGCTTTCCTTTTCAAAAACAGTAATAGACTTTATTTTTTAGAGCAGTTTTGGGTTTACAGAAAAATCGGACTGTCAGGGCACAGGGTTCCTGTCAGCCCATCTCCCTCCACCCCACAGTTTCTGCTATTAACTGTGTGCATTAGTGTGGTACATTTATCACAGTTTATGAACCAGTACTGATACATTATTATTAACAAACGTCCACAGTTCACATTAGGGTTCACTTTTTGTGTTGTACAGATATATGGGCTTTGACAAAGGCAGTGTCTTGTGTCTACCATTACGGTATCAGACAGAACAGTTTCACTGCCCTTAAAACCCCCTGTGTTGCACCTGTTCATCTCCCAATGGCTCTGCTGCCTTATCCTCTGGCAACCATTGCTCATTTTTATTGTCTCTATAGTTTTGCCTTTTGCAGAGTATTGCATAATTAGAATCACGTATGTAGTCCTTTCAGACTGGCTCTTTCACTTTATTCATTTCAATTTCCTCCATATCTTTTCATGGCTCAATAGCTCATTTCTTTTTATTACTAAATAATATTCTGTTGTCTGGATATAGCATAGTTTATTTGTCCTCTGAAGGGCTTCTTGGTTGTTTCCAACTTTTGGCAATTAGGAATAAAGCTGCTGTAAACATTCGTGTGCAGGGTTTTGTGTGGACGTGATTTTTCAACTCATTTCGGTAAATACTTGGTGCATGATTGCTGAATATTATGGTAAGATTATGTAAGACAGTGCCAAGCTGTCTTCCAGGATGGCTGTGCCAATTTGTGTTCCCACCAGCACTGAATGAGGAGTTCCTGTTACTCCATCACTTCACCAGCATTTGGTAATCATACATACATCCATTCTAACAGATGTACCATGCTTTACTGTAAAATTTAAGAAATAGGACATTTGTGTTCACAACATTCCTTTCCTCTAATGAGTTATGAATATCCTCATGGTTATTTAAGCACATTGCCGTGCTGGTTTTTTTTTTTTTTTTTTTTTTTTTTTTACTTGACTTAGACCCTTTCAGGGTTCAGTATTCTCCCTCCCCTCAACAGGTATGTGGATAGCCATGCTTGTCTTGCCAGTTACTGTACTCCCACAGTCAAGTTCCATTCTGGCATTTGCCCTTTTGGTGCCTAGTATGAGCCCCAAGGCAATGTTTCTTTCCCTCAGAGCTGAAAAGTGGCGTTAAGATGTCAGTGAGACACAATCTAACTCCATTTCCCTGAGTGAGTCTCCTCTCTCTGAGGCTTCTTCGACAATGGTTTCCTAGTTCTCTCGGTCCATTACCTATGTTTTATTGTCATGGAGAATTTCAAACATAAAAAATTTATAAAGAGTGATATAATGAACAACCATATAACCACCACGCATTCCAACAAACACTGGTCCATGGCCAGTGCTGCCCCATCGTCTCCCCCGTTCACTTTTCCTAGTGTTATGATGTTTTGTAACAAATCACAAACACAATTTTATACACTGACATGAATATATATTCATATATATACATATATATAGAGAGAGATTCTTCTCTTTCTAACACAAACATAAATGAATTGTTACACCTAAGATAACAGTAATTTCTTTTTGTCTTCAAATATGTAGACAATGTTTAAATTTAAGTCAACATTGAATAAGGTTTTTTAAGTCTCTTTTAATGTATAGGCTTCTCTTCTATCTTTTGCCCCTTGGCAATTTATTTGTTGAAGAGTTACTGTGGCTTGGTCTATAAAGTTTCCCATGATGTGATTTTACTGATTGCACCCCTGAGATTTAGTATAACATGTTTCTCCACACTCTGTATTTTCTGTAAATCAGTTAGAACCTTTATTTTGACATGACTACTGCAAGTTTTTTTGTTTTGTTTTTTTTTTTGCTTTCTGTTTATGTCAGTCTATTACTGGTTTTCTCCTAACCTAACCCTAGAAGGCATATGAGCATGTGAATTTATGCTAATTCTGAAAACTTTCATAAAGTTTTAGGTGAATTATGTAAAGACTTTCATGGTGTTGGACATCTAATTCATGCAATAGCTGGACTAGGACTCTGGTTGAAATCAAAGTCCCTTTCCCTTTTAGCATTTGTTTAGCTTTGTGAAAATAGCATACACCTTTCTAAGTTACAAATTTCCCGCAGCTGCAAACCAAGGAGTACATTTGAAGAACATTCTATTTACTGTGTAATATTCTAGTAAAAAAAGGAACCACTTGTATGCATCTTTGAATTCCCTAAGTATTGTTCCTGCGTATCATGCAGCTTGGTGTTTAAAGCATCTGGACTGTTCATTCTGACATACAAATAGGAATCCTGAGTAGGGCACTTGCTTAGTGATCTGGAGCAACTTATGGAACCTAGTTTCGCTGCCTGCCAGATGAGATTTTTATCAGTAATGACCTTATGGAGTTGTTTGGATTATTCAATAAGGGTAATGTGTGGAAAATGCTTAGTGTAATGTCTGGGGTATAATAATAGTAAATGCTTAGGAATGTTGGGAATTACTGGCAAGGAAAGTATTGTTAGGAGAACACTGAAGTAAAGATAGTGTGCGGGGGATTGGCCTAATATTTTATCGGTTGTATGTAATGCATTTATTCTTAACATGGGAGCTTGTCTCTTATATCAGATCTCATCCTGTAAGTGTCTCTAATGTTGTGAAGGCAGGAACCTACCTAGGCCTAGGCTATGTGGAAGGATAAGTCACTTTGAGTTGAAACTCAAGTTAATGATAACACTCACTGTGTCAATTGCACATAGACATAAATTGCTTAGGCTACAGAAGACTGCGTAGTTCTTATCTTGACCTCAGCTACATTGTGATTGCTTCAGTTTTTTTGAGAAAAATTACACACACACACACACACACACATCCATAGACATATGGAGAGAGAGGTGGCCATTGCCCCAACATCAAATAAGTTGTTTTTCCCCTTTTCTCTGTGCAAATCTTATGATGTTGATACCTACAGTATACTTAAGGCATATTTCTTTGCGTTGAAATTGAAATAAACTAAAAATGGAACTGCCTTTTGACCCAGCAATTCTACTGCTGGGAATATACCCTAAGAACCCGAGTCACCAATTCAAAAGAACTTATGCTACCTTAGCTTTGTAGCAGCACAATTTACAATAGCCAAGTACCGGAAACAGTCTAAGTGCCCATCGGTAGATGAGTGGATCAAAAAACTGTGGTACGTTTACACAATGGAATACTATGCAGCAGAAAGAAAGAAGGAACCCATCCTAACTTTTTGCACAGCATGGGTGGAACTGAAGGATATTATGCTAAGTGAAATAAGCCAGTTGGTGAAAGACGAATACCATGTGATCTCACCTATAAGAGGAATCTAATGAAGAAAATAAACTAATGAGCAAAATAGAACCAGAGGCATGGAGACATGGAACAGACGGACAGTGACCTGAAGGGAGAGGGAGGGGAATAATGGTAGAAAGAAGGTGAAAGGACTAGTTAGAGAACATGTATGAATGACCCACGGGCATGGACAACAGGGTGGGGACTGACTGTGGGAGTGAGGGGCAAGGAGCAAAAATTGGGACAACTATAATAGAATAACCATAAAAACTGATGAAAAAATTGAAATAATGGAAATTATATATACTACTATTTGGGTAAGAATTACAAAAACACTCCAGTGATTTTTTTCCCCCCTTTGATACACACTTGACAAGTAATGTGATAATTGATTTAAGTTGAAATTGTAAAAATTTCTTGAGATTTTCTACTTTCTTCATTTGAGTTCTCCTGGGGAGGTACGAGAGACATGTACTTTATTCTTCCTCTGCTTGACTCTTCCCCTAGTACTTTCTGTACACTTAACTGTAAATGTTTTTCTATTTAATAGTTATTTACTCTCTTTTGCTAATTAATATAACTAAAAATTTAAGTTGTTTGAAAATTAATTTCTTGTGCATAGTTTCTGAAATGTTATATGTATGATTACCAAAAGCAACTGCTGTTGATTTGCCCAAGCTAAAATCTAAAAGGTACATGATAATGTTGGTGTAATTTGCGACCTTTTATAAGTCACTTTGACTGTTCAAATTAAGTGTGCCAGAAGCTAAAACATGGTATATGGAATAGATTACCCTAATGGTTTTGATGACTTTTAATAAGAATTCTTAAAAGAAACTTCGAAGTGTTACTTTTTTTAGCTCATACCTTTTCAAATAAAAATCACTGAAGCAATTTTAACGTGTACATCTGACTCTTCCTTAAAAATTTCCTTCATGTGCTTCCATACCTTATTCCTTTACATTTTCAAACACACACAGAAAGCTGAATTCATAAGCTATCATGTTTTCCCCGAGATAACCAGAATGCATTAAAACATCCCCATCATTACTTCCAAAGCTGATTCAGCTCTTTTAAAAATAATCTTTGATTTTAAATTAAGAGAACTTGTCAACTTTTAATGCATGGTGTCAGAATGACAGTAGTGATTTTACTAGGAAAAAAAAATGTCAGTGGTTAAATCTTGCTGGTCCACAAATAACTCTCCAGTTGTTAAATTGCATTTTAGCATCACCTATGAATATTTCATAGGAAAATTGACAGTTGGCAGCTAGGTAAAACTGTATCCATTTCCTGCAATAATGGGGTAATACTAGATTAACATTTAAAAGGCGTTCAAAAGACTGGGAGAATTAAGAAATGTAGAAATTGTCATCTCTTCTTCTTCGTTTGTTTAATGTTATAACTTACTTTGCTGTTTAGATTATTAAGGCTATATTGAATAATAACTGTAGGAGTTTTTCCATGAACATTATGTAGGAGCCTTTTCAACGTGATGTAAATCTGAGGAGAAAAAGTTTCCTGCCCGACACTGGCTCCGGCCTTAAGACGGTGTGAAGGAACCCTGGGAAGGGCCCTGTGTATTTTCCAAGAGAACCTGGGTGCCCATCTCTTGCAGCCAATTCCAGAAGGGCAGGTGGCAGCAGTGGCTTTCTCTGTCATCCATTTCCCCAGATCCGTTTTCAGTAGGAGGGAGAGAAAGACCAAGGCATCCAGAAAACCTGGTGGCTCAAGGGATGTCCTTTTTTTTCAAATCTCTTCTTCTTGCCCTCTGTGGATCGTTTATGGAGCATGATAATAGCCAGGAGGGAAGAATGACAGGTGGGAAGGCAAGAGGAATAGTCTCAAGAGTTACTAATGAGAAAGTTGATAGAAAATGTTAAAAAATAGGGCACACATGCTAAAGAGAAGAATAGTATTGCAATTTTTAACAGAATGCAATTATATGCAACTGTGTGTAGTGTTTTTTTCTCGCTTTATAAAAATAAGAATTTCTCTTTATTCTCCATTCACTTTGTCCATTTTTATTCTTTTGTTACTGAAGAGATTTTTGTAAGCCACTTGTGTTAGTACAGATTTGCTTAGTTATACTGCATATGCTAATACCCAGCCTTCAAATCTGAGTGCCTTTTCATGGCATTGATTTACTTCTGCCTCATGTTACATGCCGCATTGGCAGCTGTGCCTGTAGTCTGCATGACTTCTTCATTCTTAGATCCAGGGTCAAAGGGATAACCAGTGTCTGGGGTGTGACCTTTTCATGGCATAGGGAAAGGAACAATGGTGGAGATATAAAATGGATTTTAAAATTCCTGCTTAGGCATGGCTTGAAAATAGAATTTAACCTCCTTTACCAACAAAATTCTTTCTGGAATAAGATGTAGTATTGTAACATTAACTTTAAATTGATGTGTGTATAGGGATATCATTGAGCTGGAAACTTAAATAATGAGGAGGATGATTTTTTTAAATTCTTATTAAATTGATTGGGGTGACATTGGTTAATACAATTAAATAGGTTTCAAGTGTACAATTCTAATTATTTTTGAGCATCTACAATGTAGAAGACACCAGAAAGAAGCAATGATTAATAACTGTATGCTACATTTAAAATACTCTCATTTCACCCTGGCTGATGTAGCTCAGTGGATTGAGCACCGGCCTGTGAATCAAAGTGTCACTGGTTCAATTTCCCAGGCAGGGCACATGCCTGGGTTGCGGGCCAGGTCCCCAGGAGGGGTTGCATGAGAGGCAACCACACATTGATGTTTTTCTCCCTCTCTTTCTCCCTCCCTTCCCCTCTCTCTAAAAATAAATAAATAAAATCTTAAGAAAAAGGAAACACTTTAATAAAAATACTCTCATTTCAATGAGGAATACAGTAAAATATATAAAAGTGGTATGCATTTATCTAATGATGAGTGCTTTCTCCAAGAATGAAAGAGGTGCTACTTCGCAGAAACTGTGAGTTAGATAAACTGTCAAACACTGAGTTCTGGAAATTTTAGGATACTTTCTGTGTGAAAATAAGTTAGATGATGGTAGTAATAATAATGATATAGTAATAATAGTTGGCTTTTTTTGAGCATTTAGTATATAAAAAGCCCTTTGAAAAATTCAGAATACTTTCACAGTAAATTTTTGACATATGTAAATCATCACTCTAATTTTACAGTTAAGAAAATAAATCATATTATATATGACTGAAAAATTCTATGCTTTTTTCTTGTAATATTGTGACTGTCTCCATAACCTAAGCTCAAAAAACATTTTCCAATAGATGCAATCAAAGGCTATTTGCAAAGCAATCTTTATAAAACCTACAAGCATGAGCCCTAAGGGCAGAATCAATTGATCAAATGCTACATTTCTTTATATGAATTTTTGGGGAAAATAATATGGTATGATTATTGACGGAATTTTAAGAAATATTTTGACAGTTACTTTTATTGTTACCATGAAAGTATATCTCTATTATTATATCCTGTTGAACCCACCTCCACTCTTGGCATATAGTTTGTGTGTTAAGAATAGAATTTTGAAGGGACAAATGTAAGGAAGCAAAGACTTTTACATAATGCTTTGTTAATGAGCAAAATTTGGTCATTGTGTTTTCTATGAGAAAAATGTAATATTCAGGAAAATCTTTGGTATAATTAATCATTGTTCATTTATGTATTCATTACTCTAGGGGTCTCTTTATAAATTTTCCAGTGTTCCAAACCAGCAAACTCTTCTCTAATTTGAAAATGTTACATCTCTATTGTCTAAAAAGGACCAATTTCTTTCTTTGAAACATATTGTCAATATCAAATATACATGCCGAAAGATGGCAGACAATCTATTGCTAGTAAATTAACAAAACCTCTAGGGGATATACTGGTATTTCACATACTAATAATGTATAGTGAAAGATTAGAAGAGTAGTTCTAGTAGTTTTTACAATAGTTTGTAGTTTTGTGTTAAAAAAATACTGATCATAATAGTTTTGAAAAAACCCTTATATAACATATATTCTCTCTCTATATATATAATATTATATATATAATATTCCTCTGACAGAATCTGAACAGTATTTAATTTGTGAATTTTGATTTTTACCAGTTAAAATATTTAAATGATTTAAGATAATTTATGTAGTCATCTTCTCCAATTTTATAAAGTAACTTTTATTGAGATAAAAAAATTTACTGAACAATGGTCCATGCGTTCTTATATGAAGCACTTAGGACACAAGATCAAGTCTGTGATAATCTTCCCACAGTATATAGCGTCAACGTAGTTATGAGAATCTATCGGACAAATCCAATTTGAGGGATATAGTACAAAATAACTGACCAGGGCTTTTAGAATCTTCAAGGTCAGGGAAGACAAAGACTGTGGAACTATCACAGATCAGAAGAGACTAAGACTTGACAAGTAATGTAATATGGGGATCTTTTAGATCCTGGATCAGAAAGGAACTTTAGTGGGAAATCTGGTGAAAGTAGAGTAAGACCTGTAAATTGGTTAATCATATTGTATAAATTGTAATGTTCTGGTTTTAACAACTGTTTTGTCGATATATAAAATGTTAAAATTAGAGAAAGCTGGGTGCCAGGTATACAGGCCTTCTCTGTTATTCATGCAAGTTTTCTGTAAATCTAAAATAATTTTAAAATAAAAAGCTAAAGAAATATGTTTAACTTGGGGAATAAACATAAAATGTCACCCTCTGGAATCTGAAATAATGAAACCGTATTTTTATTTGAAGATGTCTACACTCTCTGTGAGGCCTGTTTATGTCTACAAACTTAGCGTCTACAATGCAAGGCATTCTACGAGGTGCCGTTTGAGGCAGAGACCTGGAGCAAACTGATTATTAAGATCTTAATAATGACATTTGGGCAAGTATCAATGATGACAAGTGTTAAACCCTAAAATTACATAACCTCTGAATACACACATTGAAATATCATGCTATCTGATATGATGATTAAAGGTAGTATTTTAATCTGGGTCACATGGTTGCAGAGGCGAGGATATTTGTGCAAAGAAACTGTTGAGGAGAGTCTAATTTGATCTTGGGGTTTGGGGGAACAATGATAGGTTCACATGGTTTTGGAGACTAATAATTTATGTTGAGTGTTCTTGAGTATAAATACGGGGAAATAAGTGTCAAATTCATCCCATCGTGGCCAATTTGTAGTACCATAGTAAGGCATTTAGCCTTCATTGTACAGTCCGCCATAACAGATAAAAGGAATTTGGGGTATGCGCCACATGATCAGTTCCGCACCTCTTAAAATCAATGACAGTATGATATAAAAATTGTAATGAGGAATGGTAGGTAGCCAGGAGACCAGACAGGAGACAATGGCATTAATTAAGAGACACTGGACTAATATACTCTGCTACCTACTGGGCTCTCAATAGGTACCGTGGCTTCATCCTCACGTATTGAAATCCAAGCGCTTGATCATCCCCCGGACCACTTATCACAATATTCCTGCCCATTTGAGTTCATTCAATCATGATTTTTCCTAGTTACTGAGGGCACAAAAGCTTTCAATTCTTGATGCCTTTATCTCACTTTTACCTACCATTTGGTCCATAAGAAAATCCTGTTGTGTCTGTGTTTAAAACATCGAAAACGTAACCGCTTCCCACCAGTTCCCATGTGAGCATCCTGGACCATCATCTTTCACCTGGGGGAATGCAAGAGCTTCCCCTCCCCCAAGTGACGTCCAACTTCTGCTGCTTCTGTCATCTCAGCTGCTGAAATGATTCTGTGAAACAGAGATCTATGGAATGTCATTTTTTTTTGTATCAAAACCCTTCAGAGTCCTCTGATCTTATTGTGAGAAAAAGCCAAAATACCAAACTACAGGGGTTCAGACAGTCCCGTGAAGTTTTCATTTGGCCTGATCTCATCTACTCCCATTCTCCATCTTGCTTGCTATCAGCCACACTGGCTTTGGGCCTTTCCACAAGTTCTTCAAAAATATTCCTGCCTCTGGGACTTGGCACTTGCTCTTTTCTTTTGGATGAATTGCTCTTCCAAAGTCCTTATGTTTCGTTCTTTTACCTCCAAGTCTTGAGTCCCGTCACCGTATAAGAAGGCATTTTCAGGTTACTCTATCTACACTTTGAAACCCACTTTCGATCCTTATACTTCTTCCCTCATTTTCTCTTTAACATTTATCTGTTATCAACATCACACTTAATACAGGTTTTGCTTATGCGTTTTGTTTTTTGTGTCTCACACGCTCATCCAATTAGAAATTAAATCCCATTAAGGCAACAAGTTTTGTTTTTAATATATCTATACTAAAAACCATATTATAAATCAATACTTGTTGAATGAATTTAATAGGAAATATTACCTAGAGTTAGCCCTACTTTTCTTATTTATGTACTAACTTAAGGCTGTTTTCAGTACCTTTTATGTGCTAGCACTTGAACCTAAGACACAATGCATTTCTGGATCTCTTACGTCCCTGTGGAACAGGCATAAAAGAAGATGTAGTCCGGTGTTAGAAGAAGAATGGTAAACCTGGGTGTGTGCTCTCTAGTTTCAGCAGGAAAACATCTCACAGTCTCTAATCTTACTTTCATTCTGCCAGCGCTACCCTAGAGACGCAGTAGAGCAAATGACCAACTGGAAGAAGGTGCTCCAGGAAAACAATTGAGGTTAAGATCTTCGGTTCTGTTTATCTTAGTTATACAGTAACCGCACCTATTTCCAATTCAGGTGGTTTCATATAAAGCAGGTTACAATCCCTGACAAGTAGCCGTTCCAAGGAAGGTGGCACAATTCCTAAGGCTTCAGTCTGGCAATTCCTTTACATAGTCAGACTCTGCTAAGGAGTGGGAGACAGAATGAGAATAAGTTGGTAGGAGTCTGTAAAGTAAAAAATTTCGCTGTTATGGGCTATGGTCACATTCCCATCTCAACACCAGCAGCTGAAATCTCTTGGGCATTTTAAGCTAGATTTATGTTTTAGTTGTATGGAATAGCTCATGAATATTCTGATTCAAATATTTGTAGATACAAAAAGGACAGGACAAAAGATGTTCACACAGAAAAATAGAATGCCCAGTTAAAATATATGTCTGTATTAATAAAAAAAAAATTATGATTTAGGATTCTTAGTCACTTTTCTCTAGAGGACTGAGGTTGGAATTTGAGGGCGTATGTATGTTTTGTTGCCAAGATCGAGGTGATATTACCACAGTGACCAAAATTATGATGAAATTCCCATTTATAACAGTAATGCTTGTACCCTGTCTACCACAAAAGGGAAAAATGCCTTAACAAATTCATCATTGTTATGCTTTCCTGCCACATTTTTATTCCCTTCTGCACTCTGTGGAAGTCCTTTAGGTCCTGTGGCTTCATCAATCATAAGCTGTTTATTATTTCAGAATCATAAGATTGTAGATCATAGGCAATTCAAAAGCATTTTGTGTTATTTTACCACATACAGAGAATATTTTTTTCAAAGAGGTCAATTAGTGTTTGTATTAATCTCACCAACGTAGAAAATATATTTTGAATATTACTGACATACACTGCAGTGATGACAGAAGTCTCTGAATGTATGTGATCACTACCACTGGAGCACAACTTTCCAGGGACAGTGCAATACTACCTTTATATTCTAGGAAGGCAAGTCAGACAACAAACATAACGTACATTTCTGTGAAGTGCAACAGCCCCCTCTCCCCTTATCTTTGGTTTCACTTTCTGTGGTTTCACTTACCTGTGGTCAACTGTGGTCCAAAAATATTGAATGGAAAATTCCAGAAATAAACAATTAATGAGTTTTAAATTGTGTACCATTCTGAACAGTGTGAGTAAACCTCAGGCCTTCAATCTTCATCCTGTCTCGGATGTAAATCATCCATTTGTCTAGCGTCTCAATGCTGTAGATGCTCCCTGCTTGTTAGTCACTTAGTAGCCTTTTCAGTTATCACATCAACCGTCACAATATTGCAGTGTTATTGAAGTATCCCTTGTTTTACTCAATGATGCCACATTCACATAACTTTTCTTATAGTATATTATAATTATAATTGTTCTATTTTATTTTTGGTTGTTACTGTTAATCTCTTACTGTGCCCAATTTATAAATTAAATTTTATTAGAGATATGCATATTTAGGAAAAAAGATAGTGAATGTAAGGTTTGGTACTATCTGTGGTTTTAGGCATCCATAGGGGGTTTGGAATGTATCACCCTTGAATAACAGGGTTTGTCTCATAAAAAATATGTGCATACATAAATATACATAAACATGTGCATGTATTTGCATATGTGCATGTATACTATGTTTATGATGTATGCATATATTAAATGCTTATAAAGTATGCATGTATAAACATATATACATATACTCTTGTAACCATATATATACATATATATGTTGTATATAAAATATTTGTATACTATATATAGTCCCCAGAAAATAAGAGGACCTTCCAGAGTTTCAAATTATTTTACTAGTTTTGGTGGCTTTTAGGTTAATTGGAAAAGAATTATGAGTATATCAATCACTGATCATTATTCTCATGAGAAGAAGAGAATATTTTTGAAAAGGTTTTATTTTATTTTTAGACAGAGGGGAAGGGAGGGAGAAAGAGAGAGAAACATCCATGTGTGGTTGCTCCCCGCCCCCCCCCCCCCCCATGGGGACCTGGTCCACAACCCAGGCATGTGCCCCGACTGGGGAATTGAACCAGCGTCCCTTTGGTTCACACGCCCACGCTCAGTCCACTGAATTATGCCATCTGGGGAGAATAAGAGAATATTTTAATGAGCTCGCTATTGTCAGTGCTCTTGCCAAGGTAAAGACACACTTTCCTAGGTAAAGATACCATCAATCAAATCACTTATTTGGCATTTAAAAAACATTTGATATATTTTCCAAACAAATATGACAAAATGTAAGAGTAAGAAAGATCTGCTCTATCAGCAATTGTGAATCATCTCATTGTTCTCTGAACCATTGACCAGAAAACCTTTGAAACTGGGAAATAGCTGCTACTGGTAAGAGATAGAGTAGTAAGAAAATGTCGGATTTGAAAGGGATCTGAGTAATCACAGAGCCCAAGCTCTTTAAAAAAAACTAATATTTCAAAGAGGTTAAGTAATTTAAGGTCACACAAGTTGTTGATGGCAAAGCCATGCCTAATCCTGTATTATACAAACTTTGAAAGCATCTTTAAACATAACAAGCGCCATAGCAATATAAAGTAATTCAGTTGCAAAACTGTCCAGAAGATGGAGACATGGAGACTGAAATGACCACACAACCTGGGGAGTCATTGATTAGAATATATTTTATGAACTTTTAGAGGCATCAGAAGTAGAAAGGAATGTAGAGTGTGGTAAGAATGTGTGCTGGATTTGGGGTCAGAATTGCTTAAGTCTTGGTTCTATCAACAACTATGTATGTGACCTGTGTCATATCTCTTAAATATCCTTGACCCTCTATTCCTTTTCTGTAATTGGGGATAGTAATCCATTCTCTGTCTACCATTTAGGAAGGTTGAGAGTCAAAATTGATATTTGCAATTACTTTGTTAATCTGCTTGGAACTTGAGTTAAAGTAAAGTAACCCCCACCCTTTATCTATAGGGTATATATTCTGAGACCAGTAGTGGGTTCTTGAAACCACAGATAGTACTGTACCACATATATATGATGCGCACACACACACACACACACATGATTTTTCTATGCACACACACCTATCATAAAGTTTATAGATTAGGCATAGTAAGAGTTAAACAACAACAATATAAAATAGAACAATTATAATATGCTATAATAAAAGCTATGTGAGTGTGGGGTCTCTCTCTTGCCCCCCGCCCCCCAACGCTCTCTCAACTGATCCAATGACGAAGATGGCTACTAACTGACTAGCAGAGGTGGGGCGTCTACACATAGAGACACTGGACAGAGGGATGAATCACATCATGGGTGGGATGGATTGGGACAGTATGAGGTTTCATCATTCTACTCAGAACAGCACACAATTTAAAACTTTTAATGTTTTATTTCTAATATTTTTATTTAATATTTTTATACCGTGGTTGACCATGCGTACCTGAAACCATGGAAAGCGAGACCGTGGATAACAGGGACTACTGTAGTACACTGCAGTAAATATTTGTTGTGGCATTCTTGTGTGCCATGCGTTATGTAAAGTCCTGGGAATGCTTTCCTGAACCAAACTTTTGTGATCATGTCTTAAGGCTTTTTCATTCCGATAAAATGACTGCTTAGATATAGCATTATATAATTTGCTAGGAGCTTCTAATTCATTTTCTTGCTTGAGCCTAACAATAGCAGTAGCCAGACAGGACAGACGAAGTAACGATAATGACCGAAGAACAACTAACATTCCTAGTCCTTGAACGTAAAAGAATAATTTCAGATTGCTCAGATATAGTTACGTTGTCAGTTAGAAAGAAAAACAAGTTGCGGACAATGGGATCCATAACAGTGGAAGCAACTGAAGCATCTGGGCATTTCTCTGCGTGGTGAGAAGCATCTTGGAGTCATATGATCATGCTGAGCTTCTTTCACTAGATGTAGGCTAGATGTTTTTATCCTGATGTTAGAAGTTGAGAAACTAAAGCTTAAAATCTCCATATAACCTTCTCTCAATGGCACACCTAAGGAGTGGAAAAGCAAGGATTGTATTCCAAACACCCTGCCCCCAAAGCCCAGGTCATCTTATTTGTTCCAGGCTCCTCCCACCACAAGATACTGACCACATTCAGAACATCGTGAACAGCTTTAGTAATAAAATCAAATAAGCCAAACTATCCCATTCAGCAGCATCTCTCCAAGTACCGCTTTTTCTGATTCTGCTGTGTTTATGAATGGTTCCAAAGTCCTTCATACCATGCCAGGCTGAAAATTAAGGTTGAATCATCCTTATTTGTTACCCCATGTGAAATAAGTGGCCAGTTCCAATCCGTTTCCCTTTTACAATATTTTCAGTCCTGTTGCTTCTGCATGGTTTTGACCTGGTTATTTCTTCTAGCAATTGTTGCCAAATCTCCAGACTGGCATCCCTGGCTTGCATCCATCCTGATTCAGCTGTCTTAGTTTGCGTCTCCGCAGTAGTAGATCATAAGGCAAGGTTTCAAATGCTGGTCGTTTTTTCCAAACGAGATTCCCAGACACACCGGTCGCAGAATGGGGGAATGAAACTGGAAAAGAATTCAGGAAATAAAGGGTGCATTATCAAGAAAGTCACCAGTATGGACAAACTGGGCTTCCTAATGGGGGACCCTCGGAACCTGTGTAGCACATCCACATCAGTGTTGTACTGTCAGGGTGTCCTGGGAGCTTCATTCAGCTCCTGTCAGTCGTTGGTTTAAGAGTACTCCTTAGGGGTTTGAAGTCTTCAGCTCTTTTATCTTGTGTAAAGAGCCACTCAGGCAGCCAGGGGAAGCCCGTGTGCTGAAGAACCCAGGTCTGACAGTTGGGAGTCAGGCCAGAGTGCACACAATAGATACTGGCCAGGAGAATGTGTCTGGGTCCCTGACCACGTCTGTTCTCCCATCCTATGTATTCTTTCTAAAGCCATTGTACTGCATGCCTCTGTTGGAGGAAGTTATGTTAGGCTACACTCACTAGGCCATATGACTTCCAACCTTCAGGCCTTTTCTCTTACTTCTCTTGGGTATTGTTTTCATGTGTACTCCCATATCCGTATAGTCTAATGTTACCTGTTTTTCAAGGTGCATGTTGCAGGAATTTGTGATTATATCCTATCTTACTTTATGTCATAGCTTCATATCATCTATTGGCTCTCTGGCCTGTGTAAGCTAGAGGCTTAATAAATGTTTGTGAACTCCCAGTCTGAATTCATTCCAACCTCTGACCTTCTCATTGTTCAAAGAAAACAGAAAAATCCTAAATATGTAATTCTGAAATTACAGTATACAAACTAGATTATTTTCTGGCACTTCATCCATGGTATCCAGTGAATAATAGCAATCAGTTTGATCAATTACAGCATTGATGATATCCAGGTAGATTTTCTTTGTGAGGATTTGACAATTTATATTTCTTGGAACAAAGTAATATTTTGTCTGTGTGTCTGTTTCCTGTTGCTGCTGTAACAAACTATGACAACTTAGTGGCTTAAACAACACGAATTTTTATAGTTCTGGAAATCACAGGTCTAAAATGGATCTCAGTGGGCTATAGTCAAAATGTCAGCATTCCTTTTTGGGAGTTCCTGGGAAAAATCTGTTTTTCTACCTGTTCCGGATTCCAGAGGCTGCCTTTATTTGTTAGCTCTTGGTACTCTTCCATCCTCAAAGCCAACAGTGATCTGGGTAAGTCTTATTTCACATTGCCTCACTCTGACACTCATTCTTCTGCCTCCCTCTTCTGTATCTGAAGCCCTTCTAATTACGGTGGAACCGTTTGGATAATCTAGGGTTATCCCAAGCAAATCCGCTGATGAGCAACCCCAATTCCATCTGCTACCTTACTTCCTCTTTGCCATGTAAGATAACATTCATGGGTTCAGCAGATTAGGACGTGGACATCTCTGGGAGGCCATTATTCTGTTTACCACATTTGGGATGTCTTACTTTTCCCCCTAACCCAATAAAATAATCCTATTCATTTGAATTCATCTGGTAAAATATTTGAGATGTAATTGAAAAGAATTCCATGTTAGAGACTGAGTTATGGCTTCAATAAATGGAGTCTCCTGTGTCAGAAAACAACATGGATATTTCATTTTGAAAGAGAAAAGTTAATTTAGAAAACTAGAACTTCTGTGCGTATGTATTATAGTTTTTACTACCCAGGTTTCAGCTGTTGGCGTTTTCTTTCTTTCTTTTTTCTTTTTTTCCACAATAAACTTACCATTTGTGTTATTATCATAGCTGATTGTAAAGTAAATTACCTATATTGGCCACATAGAGAAAATTAACTCATTTAACTTATGGAAATATGTCAGAGTATGGGTATTACATTTGTACTTAATTCCAGTAATGGTTAAGAAACCTGTAAACTGACCACAATAAGGAAAGGTACAGCGTAGAACAATTAAAAAGCCGAAAAACCGTCTCCCATAAGCCTTTTGCTTTTCTTGGGAAGTAGTTACTGTTGTTAGAAACAGCTCTCTTAGGTCTTGCACACTCATCATCACATCTATTAGAGGAGATTGATTTTCTATGATCTCTCTTTCAACAAGGCTTTACACACATGCATTACATGCATCCTCTAGGGCCCTAGTGGGTCTTCATCTCCCAGTCATGTTCATGATTTGGACATTCCTAATTCTCTCAGTGAAGAATGGCTAGTTAATAACTTCTTAATGCAATTGTTGTTGTTTTTTCCTTTCATTTCTTGGAATCAAAATTTTACTGCTTAAACTGGAAAATTAATCCATGAAAAGGTAATAATAGTTTGTCCTGTTCTTCATTCTAACAATATAAATGATGCTTATTACCAAATGCCTTCTGGAAAACTGTGGTTGTAAAATAAATTAAGCTAAGTTTTTAAAGCAAAAAGATTAGAATTTAATCAGTAATGTTATTGTATTTTCATCTTCAGTGCTGTCATTTTGAGAAGACAAGTTCTCATTCTAGTGATTAATGTAGTATCTGTAACCGAATCTACACGTCGTTCACCCACTTCACGCCATAAGAGTTTTTCCACTTTTTATAAATTCTGTCCAGATTTGTAGCAATCTGAAATGCTTTCTCAGAGGAGGTATGCTATAGAAATATATAGGTAAAATAAAATCCACTTTTAGTTGACAAAGAGCCCAAAGCTTTGTTGAGTCGAAGGTAACTGAATGAGGCATCTCTGTACTTGGACATCTCTAATGACTTGGATCCTCAATAGTGAAAGTTCCATTGTTGTCTTAAAATAAATCCATTCTTCCAGGACTGGCTAAAAGCCCTCTTTATGCAACTCAGGTGCATTCATTGTCTTCATTAACTGCCTTTGTTAGAAGCACCTTTCATATAACATGTCCACGAAAAACACTCCAAATTGGATGACATTACTTGTGCTGATTTTTTAATTGTGAAAAGATTGTGGAGATTTCTTGCTATTCTATTAGGTATAGCAACGCAGCTCTTGAATCTTTTCTTTCAATAGAAGTTATCCCTTTAAATGTGTAAAAGCTCCAAGCATATAGTAATTTCAGACATGCATGCTTTTTGAGTGGATTATAAATTTCTTGCAAGCAAGGATTTTGTTACATTCTTCCTTCTAATTCTAACATGAAATTAGTAGTTACTATTTCAGAGCATGAATTATATTAATAGTCTCTTTGTGCCATTATTTTATTTTTGCTTTTTTATTTTTGTAATATTTATTAGCATTATAATGTGATGAGCACACACAAATTATTAATTTAATTTTATATCGAAAAACTCTTGTCTGTCTGATGGCAAAGATGGGTATAAGTTTCTTTCAGTGTGCTACACCGCTTACAATTTTCCATGAGCCTACCACAGCACACCCTATGTAGTTGAAGCATATTTTGGGGTGGAGATATGACAGTAAATAAGATAGGAAATGGAAGATGATGATAATGCCACTTATTGAGGTGTCTTCTTAGAACCGAAATCATAGACTTAGAAGCCTATCATAGGCCACATTTAGCATTAGATTCGCTTAGAAGGATGCAAACAAGTAACTTCCACTGAGCGTCTTTCTCCCTTGAGAGTTTGTCCTCAGAGCAGCTTATGTAGTAGTCCCCATAGCCACCTGAGAGTGTGATATTTTAACCAGCCATTCACCTCACTCCCTGTACCATGGAACAAGAATCACATTGGGAAAGGATGGGAATCACACAGGCTGAAAAGCCTCATTACCCTCAGCCACTGTGTCTTGTATCAAATCTTTAGTCATAGCCTCTGGGAACATGCCCAGTTACAAGTCATCACACACAGGAAAGACCAAAGGTAAGGCATCCATATTAGGCATTTATAGTTCATTTATAGTTTTTTCTAGTCCACATGAGATTTAACAACCAGAATTCATTTTTTTTATCATAAGCATGTGGCATTATAACATTTGATATACCACCATAATCCGTTTCCAGAGGATCAGAGCTGAAAAGTTAGCTAAATATCAAATCTTAATGCAGAAGGTCAAGAGAACTTGGTAACCCTTTATCCCATAATAATTTAGGAATGGGACTCTCAAAAAGTAGATTTGGGGTTTAATTCTGTCATTAAGGATGACAGGATTCAGTTACCTCAGAAGTTGATGGCTAAGATTGTATAAAGGTAAAGATCCTTGGAGTTAGGTGATAAAAGAACTGAGAGGTCAGGGTGTTAGAGCGCCTTCATGTGTGTTGAAATAACTGAAATGGGGATGGGTGAATGGGACCATGACTCAGGCTCTAAAATTCATACTAAAGGAGAGCAAATGACAAGAAGGTCTACCGGTGACCATAGGTTAAGGGAAGGTGCATGATGGATCTGAAGGTGTGAGCTTCATAGGAGCTGGTTTTTTTTGAAGGAAGAACAGGGCAATTCATTTTGTAAGAGGCAATTGGGAGCAAGGAAAACATATACTGTATCTTCATTTTTCAGTCTTTATTCTCATAATTCACTTAAGTGTTCTGAAATATTCAAACAAAGCTCTTCAATATAAGGAAACAAAAAGTACAATATACACATGGAGTTTTAAATGTTACCATGTTTGTGTATGTGTATGTGCATGTTATCATGCCTCTGGTTCAGTTGTGTAAATTAGGATTTGTAATAAATCAAAACAAGAAGAAGCACACTGCTAGTATTAATATAGGGAATGATATCTTAATATATGAAATAATGTATTGATATAGAGAATGTTAAAAAGTGTTAATATAGGGAATGACATGACATGGTGCGACTTTGTGGGTAGAGTTAATTATTTGGGGGATCTTTTTTGAAAACATGTTAGAAGGTATTAATATAAAGAATGACACAGTGTGTCACTTTGTTGGTAGATTTAATTATTTGGGGGATCTTTTTTGGAGAGCATAGTAGCCACGGATCCGAATTATAAATCTTCCATTTATTAGCTGCATGATCTTGGGCAAATTAGTTCACTTCACTAAGCTTCAGATTTGTCTTCTACGAAATTAATATACCGATATTATGACCTCATGGGATTATTGTCAAGATTAAATGACATAATGCACACAGAAAGTTTAGCGCGGTGTCTGATGTAGTTAATGAAGGTTAGCTACCATTGTTATTATTGAAATTATATTAAATTGCATCTTTTGAAGATAAAACAGTTCGCTGGTAGGTTAATATAAAAAGGTAAAAGAGAGTCAAAAGGGTAATGTGTATAGTTATTTTCTGAAATAGAATATATGTAGTAATATAATGACCAGAATCCCATGTGGTAGAAGAAAGAGAACAAATTAAATATTAAAAGCAGAAAATGTGTACTCTTGACTTTAATTTCGTACTTTGACCCCGAGTCCTTGGATTATTTAGCGTGACCCTGAGGGCTTTTTGCCTTCTTTCATTAACAATACTATAGTGTTACAAGCATTTCTGCTCCCCACGACCACCCTAAAGAACTTCAGGGAATATCTCTTGCAAAAAACTTGCACTTTGTCTAACTATAGGAAAACACAGGAAAAGATACCTTGCATCCCAACCTCATTGAGTTACTGGAAAATGCTTCTGATTGCCAACTGCACTCAGGATACCTCATCTATCAATTAACCAGCACTGATCTTTTTTTATAAAATGTTCACTTTTAATTTGGTAATGATAGTTAGCAACATCGCAATCTGTGGTGCCAATGTTTATGGGGAAAAAATCCTCCAAATGATGCTTAAAGAAACCTTATTGCACTTGGCATGCATCTTTGAAAAATCTGTGTTTCTGTTTTGCTTTTTCATCCCAAAGATGTGTATTCTCAAGGAATGAGTACCATCTCCTACTATCTTTGGGGTCTTGGATAAGTCACGTAATGTCTCACTTTATATTTTCACCAGTAATGAAAGAACAAAAAGGTTTGCTTCACAGAAGTATCGTCATGATTTTAACTACATAATACATCTCGAAATGCTTCCAGAGTGCTTATTGTGTAAAAGGTAGCAATCTAGTCCCTTTCCAAAGTGTATCTGTATTAGTTACTTAACCACCAAAACTGTAATTGTGTAATTGAAGTTGGTATAATCAGTTATGTGACATTGTTTCAATGATGTGAAGTTTGCTGGTTTTCACTGGACAAGTTGATAACGTGGCAAATCTTCATTCTACAATTAAATTTATGTGAAAATTATTTTTTCTCTCTCCTCTACCACTATTCACCCTACAGCTTGAGGCACAGTGTACATAATTTTCGTCAGATGGTGGCTAAGTGCATTATATAAAAGATGCATTATTTACCCGATCAAAGGTCAGTGTGTTCATAATTTAATATGCCAAGGGTCAGACAGTCTGGAAATGTCTGCGAATTTCTAAAGTGACGTACGTTTCTGAAATAAAACTGTCATTTCATAATGGATAGCACATCAACTGGGCAACCGAGCATACTTAGAAGATTTCCATGGCATAGCTCATCAGTGAGACCTCTCCATAAATCTACTCTAGGAAAAATTTCCAGATTCCATATTTAAGTGTACATCAACATTCTTTTCTCTGTCTTTTCATAAGACTTTCTCAAAGAAATGATCGCAGTATATTGCTCTTGGGACCAAATGTCCTTATGTGGTAGAATATTACGTTTTCTGAAAGATCCCTTGTGAATTTGTAAGTGTGAACTGTGCCAAATATATTCTTTTTATTTTAGTCTTTGGGTGGGGTCATTTTTAATTTTAGTTTTCATGGATATGATCACAGCAATACTGCCGTCATCTTTATAGTGAGGTAGAGGTAAAAGTCAGTGCACCAGGACAGGGTCGCCGCATTTCATTTTTAAAAATGAAGAATATATTATCATTGTAAAACTTGTTATTAGATATGTCAGTTTCATTTTCATGTAATGATGAAGGTTTTCATGTTTCATTTAATTATAATTTGTGTTGTATTACAGTATCTTTTAAAAAGCATTGTGAATAACTTTCTTAATTTTACTATACCGAAAGTAATAATATATTGATAACAATACTTATAATAATAACTACCAATTTCTAAATGGTACTACTTGCAAGCACTGAGCTAGAGCTATGATTTACATACTTAATTTCATATACTCATCAAAGAATCCTGCAAATCAGTATTATCTCATTTTCCAGATGAATCTTAAGGGTAAGCTAGGAGACCAAATTTCCATTATAAATCTTGTAATGAATGTATTTATTGGTTCATTTATCTACTTAACAAATGTTTATGGAGTGCCTACTATGTAACAAGAACTTTTCGAAGGACTACAAATAGAGCATTTGACAAGACAGACATAATCTCTGCCCTCATAGAGCTTCTAGTTCATGAGAAGGTTTAAAATTTAGCCAAGACATTAACAAAAAAAGTGTGATAAATACTTTGATGATGCCAGTGGAAGTTGCTAGAAGAGTGTCCAGCAGGAAGACCTGGCCTGGAAGGAGGGAGAGAATCAGGTCGGTGAAGGGGTTTAAATGTAGCGATGGAGTGAGGCAAGAGAGACGGTCCTGTGTAGAGAACCCTCTAGTTTGTAGTGAGAAATTTTTAACCTATATTCCAAGAGCACATTGAATTAGAGAAAGGCTTTGTTCAAAAATAAGAACCATAATCCGGGAATTGGTCCTAAATCGTAATGTTCCCACTGCTTGATGATTATGAAAGGTAATATATTTTGAATAGATGTTTCTAATGCTGAGTTAAAATGGCTTACCCAATTGAACTTTTACAAACATATCTAAGTTTACCTTTTATTTAATAAGTAAATGAATATGGTAATGTTTGCACTAATACTTTGGGTCAGGTTTCCCTTAAACTTCGAAACTTTTATCTGACTCTATAAATCAAAAAACCTTACCAGCTTCAAAATATTCTTATTCATGCTGCAGTGGAACCAGTTGCAAAGCTTCAGTGCAGTTCACAACTATCTGTTTAATTTTGCAGAAATCCCTGTGCTTAGTGTGTCCGACGGTAGTCTCCAAACATTTTTGATCATGTAATCACATCAGTCAAAATATCGAACAAACGTCTCGATAGATATTTATTTACCTGTTAAAAATGAACCCACACATCTTACTGTATTCATACATAATATGCATTAAAACCTAACTAACAGAGAGAATAAAATGAGTGATTAGGTATAAATAGACAAAAAGTAGTACATTTTTCTTCTCATAGCCTAGTTGGGAAATACTTGGCTATCACATTGGGAATTGGAAATCAGTCTGCATACCATCACATTGGGAGAAATGTACGTGAATGCTCTTTTAATGCCTGCCTTCAAGGAGGTAACAAGATGGTAATAAGCCAAGTTCACCAAAGGAGAATACTGTGCCCTTTGGTATTCGAAGTCAGTGCAGTGTTATTCAAATTCAGAAAGGTGTATCCAGGACTAATTGAGCTGAAGGCTGGGGTCCAAGGAGAGGGGATATTGGGCAACAAAGACTGGAAGGCAGCTTTGCGGTGCTTTAGAGCAGTGCTTGTCAAAATTTACTGTGCTCCGAACTCAGTGAGAGATCGAAGCTAGGGCTGGTGACTGCGTGTGCTCAGTGTGCAGACCGCACACTGAACAGCAAGGCCTCCGGGGAGCTGAATGCTTCAAGTGAGGAGTTTGTACGCAATTTGGTAGGTGGCAGGCAACTCCTAGAAGCGGTCCAGCTGGGGGTAACATGATCACATTGAGCTGCAGGCATACTTGTTTAGCACTAATTTATAGCTTGGAAAGGAGTAAGCTGAGACTCGAGGGAGAGAGATAAGTCTGGAGGTAATTACAATAGTACAGGTGAGAAGTAACAATGCCTCCCATCCAGGACACTGGCCCTGGAAACAGGAAAGAGAACGTAGACTTGAAGAACGTGGCAGAGGCCGAATCAACTTGAGAAGAGAGATACCAAACTAACATGCTTATAATATATAAAACAAGTTAAATTGAGGGCTAGAGGAACTAATGAGAAATCTAACCCTTTTTGTTCATCTAGTGACTTGGGAATTTAAGTTTTCATAAATTTTAATATATATGCTTTAATTATGTGTTCAGCTAACCACGGGAAAATTCTTGGTGGAAAAGATCATGACTAAAATCGAAATGCTGAAAATGGACAATGGCTTTTCTATCTTCTTCTCTGATCTTTATTTCCGGAAGGAACCACATGTCCTTGTAGTATATGTCCAAACAGGTCTAATAAATCTAAATGTTTGTAAATAGTGCTTTGTCCATATTGAGCAAACATTTCCTGATGACTTGCCTCCAGGTAAAACACATTAATATGCACATAAAAATCCCTGAAATTTTGGAAGGATAGAGAGGGCACAGGTGGCCGGGAGAAATGCGTTTTCATTATAGGCTCTGAATTTCCATGGCTGTTTTCAGCTGTGTGGCCAGTTCTTCCTTTGGGACCTGACTTCAGTCTGCGCGCACTATCAGTCATAGACACCATTTCTGTCATTTTACTTGTATGTGTCTATGCCTGGTGTCCCCTACTGGACAGTAAGTTCCTTGAGAGCCAAGCCTGTGTCTTACTCATTTTGTTTCTCTAGATCCCAGCACATAATATGAGTAAACTGAGTTTTGAAAGATGAGTGTATTATCCCAGAACCTAACACAGATGGGAACACGGGGAAAATTCCATTTGAAATGAATGAAAAAAAAAATAAATGGATGCATGTAAAAATGAAGGTTTACGGCTATTAGAATGTCCCTGTCTAGATTTTTTTCTTCGTTTCTAGACAAGTACTGACCTTATTCAACCCAAAGCATCCAATCAGCATTTCATTTATCCATGCCCACATACTATAACATTAGTCATCATATTATGCAGTGACTTCGGAATCAGAAGACTAATTCTCTATTGTATTATAGGCCAATGATTAATGTGCTCTGCATCATAGTCTAGCTTCAATATGTTACATTTCTTAACATAAAATTAATTTTATAATTCTTCACTCATAGACTTTTTCATCACCCCTTTATGCCTCTTATTTTTCATTCTTAAAAAGATAGTTATACTTCATTATTGTTGTGTATGTGTCCTAGGAAGAACACTAACCTGTTTGGCGGGCATTCTGTTACTATCCTAATTACTTTGACATAGAAATCTGTATCAGTGAGCATGAACCTGGTTAGAGCCATCAGTCGTTTTTGCACTGCGAATGCACAGCCTCTGACTTAAGATTGTAACCATGGGGTCACCAGGATATAAATTTTTAAACTAATAGCTGACCCATAGCTTTTGCTGGAAAAAACCCCCTTACATTCAGATTGATTTCTGTATCAGGTTACTTATACTGCTACATTGTTTCCAAACTTTCCTGGATTCTAGCACATTGTTTTGAATTAATTTTCACTAGTCCTTCAAATGTTTATATTTTCAAGAATCATAAATATGAGCAGAGCCTTGGAGACCATCTACTTGACTCCTTTTTTGGTAGGGATGGTAAAATAAAAAATTGTATTAGTTAAATCGCTTTGTGAAGGACACATAGGTAGTTATTGACAATAATCGGGTGCAAATGGCCCATCCAAAATCGCCAACACATTGACTTTTCACCTTTACTGCACTACGTCATTAAAGGGTTTTGTAGTTTCCCTGTGGCCAGCAGAGAGGCCTGATCCATAATTATCATTCACTGGAACTCCTGGAAAACTGGATGTGATAAAAGCCAAAGCTGGTTTTGAAGAACTGTCTATATGGCACTATATGTCTTAAGTTTGGACTGGGATCTTTTGATATCTTCCCAGTTTACAGATGTTCCAAAAGACTTAGCAAATTTCTAGATTCATTTTCTAAGCTTTGTTGGTAAGAGTAATATTTAGTCATGCAGTAGTCCGGTTCAAAGTTTCATCATGACACATCGTGTATATATGAAAATGTGTTTGAATCTGCCTAGAGATTTTTCTGTTTAGTTTAGCAAGAAACCATTGATCTAAATACACAATCAAAAATTGGTTTATGATTTGTGCTATCATATGTACTCATGCTGGAGAGCAATCATGGGAATGTAGAATGTAACTTCTGTTAATGTTCATAGCCTATAGCTAATGCAAGGCCCATGTGCAAGGTTCTTTAAATACCTTCGTTCTTGGCAGTAACAGACTGAATGAGGCAATGTTTTGTACAACCTGTGTCATTCCATTTTTAAAAAAGGGCTCTCATGCAATATGTCATTGACTCTGTTTCTGCCTACTTACTGTCATGAAGTAATTTTAATGGCTTGAAGAGCCCAGAGCCTCTTAAAAACTCTTTACAGTCTCTACTTGTCTTCATTTCCACTATCAACTGCCTCCTTGAAACCATCACCTGAACAATTGCAACTGCATCCACTCTTGCACAGTTCAGTCCATTGTGGAAACAGCATTCAAGCCTTTGCCTTCAAAATGCAAATGCAATGTAGCTGCCCTCTGACCTAAAATCATTTAGTAATTTTTCCATTGCTCCCAAATTCTCACTATGTCTAGTAGACCCCTGCCTGATTTATTCTCTTTCTTCCATCTTCCCCGCTTTCATCTCTCCTCGCTCTTGTACTTTCTCAGCTTCTACCCTACACGAAGCACATGCCTCGGCTTTGTCATCTCCGCATCTTGGCACATGCTGTTTGCTTTATTTGCAAAATATTATTGGCCAAGTTATCGGCATTACAGCAGTCTGTTATCTCCTTTTTAGGCATGGATTTCCAGATTTAATGTCACTGCATTAGAAAAGCGTTTTATCGCTTAAGAAACTATGTTAGAACTTCCTCTTATATACGTTGTAATACTGTGCGCTTCTGCTTCGTAGCAACGGTCACAGATATATTTAATTAATTGTGCAATTTATTGTGAATTTTTATAGAATTTATTTATTTTTTTAGTTTTACACTCAATAAGGCCATATCACCTTAGCTCACCATTGTATTATGGGAACCTGGCATATTTTGAACATGATTGGCCCTCCACAATATTTCTTGAGCTCTATTGCTTATCACAACTAATTTTTTTCTACTAAACTTGATGAACTTGAGGTTGATCAATACATTGCACAAGAGTATTCATTGAAGTGGTGTTTTGAATTTTAAGGACCTCCTAAACGGATTGGAGAAAACCAATGGGGGAGTTCAACTGAGTGTGGGAGGTGGTGTTGGGGCAGGCAGGGGAGAATGGTGGGGGGAAAGTAGGGATAGCTGTAGTTGAACAACAATAAAAAAATAAATAAAGCTACATCATGTACTTCCTTTTCTATTAAACTTCCACTGAGGGCACTAAGAAGTCACTGAAAGGAAATGCAGGGAATTTTTTTGGCAATGTTCATATACAATGACTTAATACTCTTAGAAGATTGCAAACCCACAGTGTATGCCAACGAATGTATTATATAGGACAAGGGCCCCAATTACCACTTTCTTTCCTTTATTTGAAGTTTTGTTTGTGACAAGTTAACTGTGATATGCAAAATCATGTCAATAAATGTATTAACTTTTTTCAAATAACAAAATATTAAATACCTGTTTATATCATTTAAAAATTTTAGTGCTTATTTTATTTTATATTTTACATAAATATCGATAGAACATTTTTTGTATGTAACCTGTACAAAGGCCAAATGAAGAGAGAGAATATGTACTTCCTGTTTTCTTTCCTGTTTTACTTGTCTTCATTTCTTTCTTTTTTTCCCCTACGAGTATTACATGATCACAAAGTCTGGAGACTGCTGATGTAGAAGAGCTCATTTGTTTTTTAATTATTGCTATTTGCCCTCTATTTAATAAGCAGAGATGGGCATGTCTTTTAAATTGTATTTCCTGGCCTAAATTTCTACCCTAAAATTCAAAAATTCTCTGTTAAAATTTGTTGAAAAACATTTCCTTTACCTTCCAAGGGAAGCGCAGTGTAGAAAACAGTAACAGTTTTATATTAAAGATAACAAAATTGAGAGTTTTGTGAAATCATGTTATTCTTATTTTTGCTTTGGTTACTTTTCTAATTTATGCTGTATATACCAGCAGGTATAAATACTTTATATAGGGTGAATAAAATGCATTTAAAATTAAACGTCAACCTTCCCACCTCAGCTACACTATCAAGAGTAGAGTAAAATGAAATAGATCATGAAATTAGCTCACTGGCAAATATCCAAATGCATTATTAGATGTAATGGCACAAATTTATCTAAATATCACATGTGCTTCCAATCTTTTTAATTGAAATATTTAGCAAAGTGTGTTTTTTGGCCACTTTTCTATTCCTGTGGTTGTTTTCTTTCTTTTTAATTTTTTAATGGGTTCTGGATGCATAGCTTTAACCTATAGTCTTTACTTCTCTATATAGTGTAATTTCCTCTCATGCTGTGGTGGTGTTGTGTTTTAAATACCAAAAGGCATCTGTAAAGATAACAAAGCTTTATTTATTTGCCTTACATCTCTAAATTAGAGTTTGAGGACTTTCTTCAATACAGTTAAAGCCAAAAGCTCCTGTGAAAAGACAGAAATATCCATCAAAAAATAATAAATCTCAAAGACTTTATTGAAAGAATAGATGGTCATTTAATTAAAAAAGCAATTTCAGTTCACCTGGTAGGATCTAACCGAATTATTCTTACCATGGTCTCTCAAAGAATATTCATTGTTGCCTCCCTGAAGTTTAATGAAAATAAACCTTTCTGATATCTGGCGAATGAGTAAATAAATGGCATCATTAACTAGAAAATATTATCAGGGATAGCAAAGTTTCACTAGTAGAATTTTACATATCTAAATGAAGGGTAAGAAAATATGTGAGAAAGGGATTATATTTAACATCCACATGTGGTTCATGGCAAAATCAAATGTCACTTTGTAAATTTGTCCGTATAATAATGTTGGTTAAACTATAAAAGAAACAATATAAAGTAGTCTCTTGGGAATCTATTTATTTATCTATCTATCTATCTATTTATTTTTATCTTAACTATTTTTAAGTGTACTGTTCAGTGATATTAAGTATACTTATTGTTGCGAATCCTTTACACTCTCCATCTCAAGAACTCTTTTCATCTTTCAAAGCTGAAACTCTATACCTATTAAAGAGTAAGTCTCCCTTCTTCTCTCCACGCCCAGCTTAGAACCACCCTTCAAAATTATGTCTGAATGATTTTTTACGTGAAATATTTTATTAGTTTCAGCTTACAACACAGTTATTAGGCAGTTTTATAACTTACAAAGTAATCACCCAATAAGTCTCATACCCATGTGACGACATGTTTAAACCATTTACCCCATGTAAACTGAAGCAACTATAATGAATGTACTAAATTAATACCCTAATGTTAGTAATAGAACATTTTGCACAGATTACATATAATTCAACAAATTATTGGATTATGCTAATTCTTAGGTGGAAATAAAACATTTTACATTGTGGATATTTGTACTCTTTTATGTAATCGGCAATGATCTTTTTTTCTTTCTATAGTCAACTTGTTGCAGAATTTCTCTTTCTAAATTTCAATTCACATAGAAATAATTTCCCCCTAGAATTATGCATATATTTCTATATATGCAGCCAACCTTTCTTGACGTTTTCTCATGCAGTGCCTCACAGTACCTTCACTGTCTGACAAGGAAAATACGAGACATCACCTATAACTGTATTATTCATCAGAAAGACAGGGAATAGATATGTTTTCTTGCATTGCTATGAGAAATTGACAAAGACTAAATGTTAGATTGAATACTGATATTAGAGCTGACTAGCAACTGCATTTTTTTTTTTCAGTTTAGAAGTTTTATATAACCAATGATTTTGGATTATGGAAACCTCCCCAGTGTTGCTTGATGAATAGATTGGAAGCACCCTTTACTTAAAAAAAGGGGGGAGAATGTAATTAGGGAATATTCTACATATACATAGATTGCATGATATATACAGAAATTTAAGAAATCCAATTTAAAAGTCAAATTATAAGTTATAAAGAAGAAATAAATGCATAACATTTCAACCTCACGATAAAATTTCTTTGATGTCAATATGACCATATAATTACTCTTGGTATTAGGGACATATATAGTTTTTATTTGAACTCAGATAACTTTGGAGAAATACAGTTATTTTTTATTTAAAAACTTTTTATTGTTTATACCATTATGGTTGCCCCCACTTTTTCTCCAAAATATGCAAAAAAAAAAAAAAAAAGTAATGCAACTCAATACCGGGATGAGAAACAATCCACTTAAAAAATGGGCAAAGCACCTGATAGACTCCCAAACAGGGCATAGAGATGACCTTACACACATATGAAACTGCTGTTATTAAAATTTATCCAGTGCCTTCAGACATTTCAATAAATGCTTTAAGGACACAAAAATATGGTTGATGATGTGAATTTTGTACGGATTGTGGTTTATTTCCCGTTACTGAATGTTGCACCCATTATATTGAAGTCTTAGGTTAAATTGAAAGAGCATGGACCCTGGAATTAAAATGCAGGTGTGTGTGAATGACCTCAGCTACTCTGGGCCTTACTGTTTATACATGTAAAGCGGATGTTAGATTTCCTACTTTCCCAGCAAGTAGTGGGGATGGTCTTAATGATTATTTCATAAAGTCAAAAATCTAAATTATACACTACAATATCTAGATAATTCAAAATTCTAAGTTAAAATTAGTTCAGTTGCTTTTATGTGAGCATAACTAAAAGTAAACATTTCAAAGGTGAATGAAATTTCTGAAATCTGAGTGAATATAAAGATTATACATATATATGAGCACTATACAAGATTATGATATACATAAATAGAGGTAAAGGTAGTTAAAATTTGGGAGATACACTGTTGAATCAGTAATTTATTAGGCATGTAAAATTAAGAGTGTGGACACAGAAAAATAATTACCTGAGAGCAAACTAAATATCATGTCTATGTTTCTAAATGTCAGTTCAAATGGCAAATAGATGGAGAGAAGAAAAGAACATTTATTTTGCTTTCGGCATGGCACCGCACGCTTTTCAGTGTTTATTGTGGATCAAAGAGGGTCTTCTTAACTGAGAGAATATGAATTTGTGCTCAAATAGTGTTTTTCAAGTTGTTTTCAGTTTTTTACAAATTGAAAGCAATGATTCATTTTGCCAATAATAACCTAAAGGTGTACTTAATAACGCAATATTTTTTTAAACCATTCAACTGGTTTAACTAAAATCAGCTGAATAGCATACATGTAGTTCTTTTAGCATTTAAGAGAATTACATTCTACATTTACACAATGGAATACTACACAGAAGAAAGAAAGAAGAAGCTCCTATCATTCGCAACAGCATGGATGGACCTGGAGGGCGTTATGCTAAATGAAATAAGCCAGGTGGTGAAAGACAAATACCATATGATTTCACCTATAAGTGGAGACTAATCAACAAAACAAACAACAAGTTAAATGTAACCAGAGACATTGAAGTGAAGGACAAACTGACATGGAACAGAGGAGAGGGGAATGGAAGACGTGGGGAAACAGGGGAAAGGTGGTAAAGAAACATATAAAGGTGATTAAGGAACATACATGGGGGACTCATGGACAAAGTCAAGGGGAGGGGAGGCTCGAGGGTGAGGGGGAAATGGACAAAAGTATACTTGAACAAAAGTAAAAAAATAAAAAAAAAGAAAATTACATTCTTTCTTCCGAAAAGATTGTTAGGTGTATGATTGAAGTTTTTCCCATTTAAAGTTTCTTTATTGATGGTTTCTTTCACTGTGCAGAAGCTTTTTAGTTCGATTTAGCCCTATTTATTGACTTTTGCTTTTGTTGCCCTTAACTTTGGAGTCAGATCCAAGAAATCATAGTGAAAACCGATGTCAAGGAGCTTACTACCTATTTTTTCTTTTAGGAGTTTTATGGTTTCCAGCCTTACATTCAGGCCTTTCATTCATTTTGTGTATGGTGTGAGATAGTGGTACAGTTTCATTCTTTTCCATGTGGCTTTCTATTTCCCAACACCATTTATTGAAGAGACTATCCTTCCCTGCTGTATACTCTTGTCTCCTTTGTCATAAATTAATTGGCCATTTATGTGAAGGTTTATTCTTGGGCTTTCTATTGTATTCCATTGATGTGTGTGTCTGTTTTTATGGCAATACTACACTGTTTTGCATACTCGCCAGAGGGAAGGGAATTGAGGATAGGCAAAATGGGTGAAGGAGGTCAATTGTTTGGTGACAAGTTATAACTAGACTTGATATGATGTTCACTTTACAGTGTATGCAAATATTGAATTGGTTAGTTGTATACCTGAAACTGATGTTATACATCAGTTTTACCTAAATTAATTGAAAAAGTTTATTCATATTATATAGGTATATCTAAATCATAGTTAAGAATTTGTACATGGAATTGTGTGATCATAGACTAAATCCATGGTTTTCAGGTCTTTGCTCAAAGTGTGCTTCCTGGACCAGCTGCAACAGAATTTTCTGGGAACTTGTTAGAGGTGCAGATTCTTACTTCCCTCTAGGTGTTTCTAATGCATGCAGAACATATATCCAGTTCACATCTGGCAGTGTAATGCCATAAAGTAGTGTCGATAGCAGTAAATCAAAATTTGTGAGGTGGGGCTCCTTATCTGAGAAAAGCAATGAGTTTTATGGAATGGAACCAACAAGCCAAGAGTTGAGGAATCATGTTAGGAATCATTGGCATCACTGGAAAATTATTGGATAACTTTCTTTAGGAACTCTTTAAATAATTGGTAATGAGGACTTAGTGTGGAGATACTGAAAGAAAACATGGATTGGACATGGGATCATGTATTTGGCTACAAGCTGAGGAGGAAAATTGTTATCGTCCCATCAATTTCATAGTTCTTGAAGAGCAGGGAGGACTTGTGCTTGCTGATAAACCTTATCAAGGCTTGAATTTGCTTTTATCCCAATAGAGTGGTGGTCTCAAATTCCAGTGTGCTTAATAATCCCCTCACTCATTATTTCCAATGCATATTCATGAGTCACTCCCTCAGAGATAGTTATTTAAGAAGTCCAAGGGCCATACTTAAAAAAAGCTTTGTTAAAGAATTGTAGGTAGGCAGAAGGTTTTACTCAGATGCCCTGTATAAATCATTATTATTTGTTGTGTTGGAAAACAACTAATTAAAAATTAAATAAGAAAGGTAAATACTCAAGATAAATTCTCAAGAAAGCTCTTTATTTTAGGAATCCACAAATATGGGGAGTTATTTTTGTCATTTTTAGTATCACCCACTTAATGAAGTAAACACAATCAGTACCCAAGGATGTTTTATATTTTTAGTAACAATGAATGAATAGCTAACCTTCCATGGCTTTATGTCGTTCTGCTTTATTAAAGGAATAAAAAATGCCTACATTTATGGTCCAGTAGCTACATTAAGTTCAATCTTTTTTTTGATTGATTTGTTTTATTTTTTTGATTGATCTGATTACACTTTCCTTATCATCGCTAATGGTGATTATAAGTGCACTCTGTTCTTGTAAATTTGCTCAAGCAGCCTGGAAGCTGAAGCAATTTCAGTTATCATTTTCAAGTTATGAGAATAAATTGGCGGTGGAGAGATAAACTGTACATTTGGAGCTATAATGACATATACTGATTTCATCATGGCTCATGGTACACAGTAACTTGTGATGCTAGTTGTAGCCAACAGGTTAAATGTACCAAAATGAAAAATGCAATACATTGAGTTTTATTTTAAAATGCATGTGATATTTTTATTAAATTGTCTTGTTGATGAAGGCACAGCTAATTCAGAGTACATATCAAATGCGAGCTTCAGAGCTACAGTAAGACATAATAGCCACCTTTTCATAGGGAGATGACAAACATTTGATAGTTTAATTTAATATATTATTGTCATTTAAAGCTAAATTTCGTAGGTAAAGTTCTATACTAACTGTAAGGAGGCATAGAAAATTCCAGCAATCTCAGCTTATATGTCAAATAAAAACCTCATGTTCAAAATTAATATGGGTTGCCACGTTGTGCTTTAAATGCTCTAGGATAATTAATTTTTAAAGAATGATGGTGATGCTTTTGTCATAATGACAGGCTGCTGCTTATTTATATTTTGAATTTAGGTTTGTTTTTTCCACTGCCTTATTGCAGTACACAGTATGTCATATAAAGTATATATTCAAGTGCTTTGGAAAGCTGACCAAGTGAGTTATGAGTGGTCTGAGCCTAATCAATTTATTATTTCTTGAGGTTAGTAGCTACGAGTAAAAACAAAATGCAATTCAGTCATTGAAAATGCCACATATTGCACCCCCATAGCTTCCCATGCAGAGGGAGAAATAGAAAAATGAGAGTTGCTAGAATTTGGAAGCGACATGACAGCAGCTTCTTTTAATAAGTTTCCAGTATATATTCCAAATAGAAATGGGAACATTTAAAATTTTTTCGTGGTGTAGGGTATCACTTCATGTAATGCTTTCCCTGAGCTTAAAAATTCAAGCTGCCTCAACATTCGCAGGAGGTCTAGATGTATATAACTTGCTGGTCTCCTGGCTTGGAGCTTCTGATTCAGTGGGTGTGGGGGTATGTGTGATAATTTGCTTTTCGAACCAGTTCCTCGGTGGTCCCGGGAATGCACTTTGGGAACCATTGTCCTAGTCTATCATAAGGACATTTGAAATCTAAATTAAAAACAGATTCAAAGGGATTCCTCAAGTGTTTTAAATGAATTTGTTATGAATTCTTACCTTTACCTTTTTAAATGAAAAATGTTGAACTTTTATGGGAATTATTGAAAGAGGAATATTTGTTTCATTTGATTTTTTTGCTCCCGTGGCAATTTAATTACATGAAGCGTTCCTGCTTAATTCCGATCTTACCTGGCCTTGCAAACAAAGACGCTACAATTCTGTTCGTGCTGAATACCCATTCCTTTGAAAATGTGCACACTTTTCAGCTGTATTGTGCTTTCCCCTCTCTACCAATGTCATCGATGCTTTTGGCCGATCTATGCCACCAGAGTTTCGTTATTGGCAAGCCGAAGGAGGATGGACAATGACTGGAATATTGTTGATGAAGACCAGAAAGTATTCCATTTCAAGACTCCACAATGACACAACGCTTTGTTCTTGGAGTTCGGATTCAATGGTCTTGATAGTTTCTGACTCATCCGTCTTTTCAGCATCTCTACTTTCTTTACAATAAAATTGAAGGCTGGCACCAAAGGAGCTGGGTCTCTGTCAAGTAGTACGCATCTCGCTCGCCTGAAAATAGAGACGACTGTGTAGTCAACTGAGCTGAAATCTGCTTCAGTGGAGAAGAGAAAAAAAGAGAAGTAGTTCTCCAATCAGAAAGAGCACAGTGTTTCTGGAAATTCCTTGTTTACTGACTCATTGTGAAGATTTGTTGAATTATCTGATCACTGTACTACATTGAGAAATAAAATAAATACTCTTAAAGTATTTTTCCTCATTAAAGTTATACTCTACTTCCCAGACACTTCAGTGCCATTTTCAGCTGACTGGACCTATTTTATTTACTGAAAAATTTTCACAAAACACTTGTTCTTTCCAGAGCAGAAGTGTTTAATTTTATTGGAAATATATTTGCTTTTCTTATAATATAGTAGTCACTGTTTACACATATAAACACGTTTGCACAAATTGCGACATTTCATTAAAAAGTTTTGCATTGTTTAACTGAATTAATATGGTTAAACACCTTCTCTCTGACCAGTCTAACTTTTATATGTTCTAGCGTAGTTAGTGGAGTAGTCACAGCAATGACTCCTCCGAGTGTCCAAGTCCCAGAAACCTCAACTATGTTACCTTACACCAAGAGACAGCTCGCACAGGTGATTAAGGTAATGATTTGCAATGTAGAGGTTATCCTGGTCAGTCTGATATAATCAAAGGGTTTTTTTTCTTTTTTTCTTTTAATAAGAGGGAGACCAGAGAGTTTGAGACAGAGTCAGAGAAGGAAAGCTAAGTAAAGTTTTGGTGATCAATGTTATTATAGAATGCATGCTGGATGTGAATAGGGGTTGGGTGTCATGCCCCCTCCTCCACTTTTAAACGCCCTCAAAACGTGAATGGAATTCTTGTATCAGTTTTCAGTAGGGTGTATATTCAATTGTGTAAGAGAATGATGTTTCTCCCTCCTTGCTGACCGGAAGAGTGGTTCTCTAGCTTTAACTTGCACCAGAATCACCTAGAGGGCTTGCCTGAAACAAGAGTTGCTGAATCAGAAGTTTGGAGGAGGGTCCACAAATTTTCATTTCTTATCAATTCCAAGGTGAGACTGCTGCTACTCATCTGGGGACTATTTTGAGAACCAGTGGACTGTGTAATTCATTTATGAGCACTGGAGACCCATAAAGGGTTTCATGTCTCTCCGTCTCTCCCCCTCTCCCTCGCTCCCTCCCCGCTTCTCTTTCAAAACTTTAGTATTTGAATCTCTTGGTTAAAAGTCTCATTTAATAACCCATGTTACAATGGGGAACCTACGATATAATGAAGATTCCCAGTGCAATAAAAAGAACTGTCTTAAAAAAGGAAGTAAGTCAAGCAGCAAAGGTTAATGTTTCACATGAAGTCCTCCAAAAATCTATAGATATATTTAAGGTTTGGTTTAAAATAATTTTAATCCTTCTGCATCTCCTTGAGATAGGTAAAATCAAAGTGTTGTTTATTCCTCTTTTTCAAGAGGAGTTTAAACTACTTTTGTTTTTTCAGGGAGCAATAGGACCTCAATTGGGCTGCTTTTTCCTGTTTCCAAACCTTGTGCTCTCTCAATTGATCCACATCCGTCAATACACACATATTTCTTTTCTTGTGCTTTTCTTGATTGCTGATTAGAATGTAAATTCTACAGTGGAGTTTTAGATTGCTGTATCTTTATGTGTGTGTGAGTGGGTAGCTGTGCACGGCATAAACATACTCAAGTCTCTCTGTGTACCCAGGTAAACCACAGAGGTTCTCAGGATTTGGTTCCAGACCACAGCAGTACAGCAAGTGTCAAAGTAAAATGAGTCATAATATTTTTGCTGGTAGAGGGTGTTGCCTTCAGTTTGTAAACAAACAAAACAAAACAAAACAAAACTGAACCTCTGTGACATACAATATAAAGTGAAACACAATAAAAGCACAATAAAACAAGGTATGCCTGTGTATCAGATTATTTCTATGAAGCAAAAATGTGGTGAGTAACTCATGGAAAAATGTACCGATGTTTTCTTCATCTTTTCTGTTTAGGCTATATGTTATTACTCAACCTCCCCCATTCTGTATTATAGTACCACAGTATCAGCTATTTAAAATTCCATAGAGAGGGTTACTTGGTGATTAAATAGATCTGGAGTGAGTCAGAACTATATTCAAGTGCTGGATTTGTCACTTTTTAACATGTGAAGGAGGTTAGTTAACATCTTTTAGCCTCAATTTCCTCATCTGTAATAAAAACAGTAATAGTCCCATCCTAGGGTTCTAATGAAGATTAGAAGATGTAACACTTGTAAGGCTCTTAACACACTGTGTGTTCATAGCGTTTACTCATTGCTGTCTCAGCTGTTTCCCAGTGCTGTTTGTCAGATAGCTCCGTTGTGCATCCATAGAGCTCCAAATGAATTTTTTGACTATAAAAATGCTTTAGTTCAGAATTTATTACTGTTTATATGTTAATGGTCTAGGTAGTATATTACCATTTAAAATAGATGTAGATGTTAAGATGTAGATGTTAAATTCCTAACTTCATTTTGAAAGGTACTTCCTCTACTTGCACTTTGAACACTTTGGGTATTTCAATTAAAGGGATTTTTTTGGGAGGGGGGTGAATGGAGGATTCAGCAGTGAACGAAACATCTAAAAAAATTCTACCTCTGTAACATTAATGTTCTAGCGGATTGATTGCTTTCAAAAGTGCGTGAAGTAAAGAATGGCAATTATATTTATTTAACCATTAAGTCAACATTATTCCTCTTTCGGATATTGACAAAATACTCTTTTTTAAATTCTCATGATGTAAAGCAGGTGCAGCTGAAGAAAATGTGCATTCATTTTTAAATTTATCTTAGCTGTTCACCATTTTCAATAATAAGCTATAAGTCATTTTTGAAATATAAAATCTCAAACACATTAAATGACAGATTTTGAGTTTTCAATCAGTGTTGCAGACATTAGCCATTTCTGTACCAGCATCCATCACCCTCCTATAGCAGTATCCAGTTTTTCCTCCTGGAATCCACCTTGGCCCCCACTTTTGATTTATTTGGGAGCAGATGTGGCCAGTCCTGGGATTGGGCGTGGACCATCTGGATTTGGCCCAAGCTACTCAATACAGTCATTCCCCAACCTCTCTGATTAGTTTGGAGATGAGCTTATACCTTAAACTCACCAACAAAGATCTGTGCAGTTTACCTCCCTGCTTTTGTGTAAATGATAGGGAATCTAGCAGGATATAAAATTGAGGAAACATGAAGCTAGAGCCGCTACTATTTGTAGAATGTGCAAATGATGCCACTGATGAAGGACAGCAGAGCTCAGGCAAGTCCAGAAAGAGAAAAACAGAATTGGGTGCCCTGCTTCAGGCCTACTGCTTTAGGCCAGACCCACCTCTGGGCTTGGCTATGATGTAACATGCAAAGCAGAAAGCTTTGTGTCGTTGCTTGGTTTGCAGACAGGTGTGCACTGGTGACTCAGATCTAGAAATCACAGAGCCACGGTGATGTGATTCCTTAAAATGTTGAAAAAGTCTTTGTAAAATTGCAAAGACAAGAGAACAAAATCTTCTTCTGAATGGCACCTAGTTTAATGCAGGAAAAGTTGACACGTGTTAAAGTTGGAAAAACTATTTTGCATGTTCATATTAAATGGAGTTAGGTTCTGATTCATGCAATTGTAAACAATTTTTTTCACATTTGTAAATGTCCAAAGGCGCATCCCAAGTCGTAGGGCAGTGCTTTGACCTTTGGGAATGGACTATGTATGTGAACCATGCTAGGGAAAACAATGGTCCCCCAAAGATGCCCAGACCCTGATCCCCAGGATCTGTGAATACGTTACATATGAGACATAAAATACTTTCCAGATGTGTTTGAATGAAGGATCTTGAGATGGGGAAATTATCTTGGACTATCAGAATGGGCCCAGTGCAATCAGAACTGCCGTCACAAGGGAAGGACGGTTGGAATAGAAGGAGGGGCTGCGGCGAGATACAGAGCCGTGAGGTAGGAAAGCGGGCCGGCCTCTTGAATGTGGAAAAGGCAAAGACGTGGGTTCTCCCGTGGAACCTCCAGAAGGAAACGCAGCCCCGCCTGCCTGCTTTTGACTTCTGTTTTCCAGAACTGTAACATGATTAATTTGCATTCTTTGAAGCCACTAAATTTATGATTCTTTGTTATAGCAGTAATAGAACATTAATGCAGTTTTAAACATTAATCATCAGTATTTTCTTCCAAACAACATGACAACAAGAAAAGAAATAAAATATTTCTCAGAAGCCCGCTGGGAAGTGTACCCCTCTGCCCCTCTTCTCATCCCTGCCAGCGCTGCCTCAGTTCCACCTGATCATCTCTCATCTAGGACAATAGGAACTTCTGACAATTCTCTGCTCTTCCGATTTTCATACCTCCAATACAACCTTCCTATTCTGGCTTACTAAAGTATTTTCTCTCAGATCTAAAGTTGATTCTCTTACTCCTTTGCCTACACATCCTCATGGCCTCCAAACTTTCTATGGAGTAAAGTGCAGGTGTGATATTGTGGTTGATGAAGCCCTTCGTAATCAAGTTCTTGATTATCTTTCCAGCCATCTCCATCATTATACTTTTTCTCTTCCCATACCCTGTCATGTAATCTATCATCCCCAGAGCATGCCCAGCTATTTTCTTACCTCATTGTCTCTTGGCTTACTGTCTGAGATGTCCTCCTGTCTTCTCCTCCCCCTATTCCCTTTTAAAATCATTGTTTTGCCTCTGTGGTGACTCAGCTTTTAAGACTTTAGCTCAATGAAACTTTTTGTTATCCCTCCAGTTGTAACTGACCATACCTGTATATGCTTTTATGATAAAATACATGCCATCGTCCTGACCTGTTGGCACTGGTAGTTCTCATTTCTAGACCATAAGTACCTCAGCAGTAGGAATGGCATTTTACTAGTCTTTGTGTCCCCAGCAACTGATCCATTATCTTAGAGAGTAGAGGACCCCTATTTGATAAATGAATTAAATTACCCAATGCTCATCTGAACTGATATGAGGACATTTGATGAATATCATACCTTGATTTAAGCTATAAGAAGTGATATTTAAATCATTAGTAGGCCAAGGTTTATTTTGTACCACACATCACTTAACATACCCCTGTAGAACTGAGCTATTAAAGTTATGTAGTCTACATAGGGACTGTGATCCTTGTTTATTTTTTTTTCAAATTTATTGATGAGCACTTGGCGAGAATGCAAATAAAGTAATGTTCTCATGTCAAAATGAATTACACAGATCACTTCCTATTACTACACTGGACTTGTCACAGAAGAAAATTTTGTTAGTCTATGTAAGATGTATTATGTTGTTCCTAAGCCATAATAGTTTTTATTATTCCATAAAGGTCTAAGAAAGCATCCTTTAGGTTACTTGCACAATGTTATGAAGAGTGTAAAGGTGAGAGAAGTGGTAAGGGAAGCAGACTTGATTTTGTGCAGTGAACACACGGTGCAATATATAGATGATGTATTATAGAATTGTACACCCGAAACGCATATAATTTTATTAACCAATGTCACCCCAATAAATTCAATTAAAAATAAATCTTGACTTCTCAAAAAAAAACCTTCCATCTTTACCACTTTTAAAGACACTTTTTAAATGATCATGGGTAATTTGTGACTTTAAAAATTGTATTTTTAGGTGTCAGTGTAATAAGAAAAGCTTTTTGTCAAGTGACTCACTAAGTAGAAGCTTGCATTTATCATTCATACAATTACAGAATATTTAATGGACCGGAAACATTCTTTAGAGCTTTCCTGTGAAATAAGCATGGTGGTAAATCTCTTAATAATGTTGTATTCTTATATTTTGCTTTCTCACAGGGTAACCTAATGACATGTGCTCTTACAACTAGACTTTATCTCTTAACTTGTTGTATGACCTTGGGGGGAACTACTTACCTATGCTAAGGCTCCCTTTTTTTAACTCTAAAATGGGAGTAATAATATTGGTGGCCTGATGGAAAATACAGCACAATACGTGGCTCAAAGTAAATACTTACTGAAGATTAGCTGTAAGCATCCTTATTTGTTCAGGATCCCTGTTGCTTTATTGTTTATAATGTAATGCTCTTTACTTAAAGATATTTTATAAACATTGCCGATTCCTTGCATGTTTAAGTCATAAAGCATAATTAAACAACAAACATGTGATTTACATTGTCACAGAAGGTGATATGAGAAATCTACAAGTAAGCATAGGAAAGAATATGATTAGTTTCCAAAGAAGGTAAAATGTGTGACGAGTGTATTAAGAAAAGGGAAGTGACATTCACTAGTTGGCTCAGCTATCAAGGCAACAGGGGAAAGAAAGAGGTTCTATTTAAGTAGTTAAGAATGGATCCAATTTTGATAAAGGCTATAAGGAGGTATTCCATGCAAAGAACAGAAAATGACTAAGGAGGAGAATGGTAATAATTAAATAAAGTAAATATTTTTTGATTTAATACAAATGATCACCCTACTGCTAGTTTTAGCATTTTTGCCACCCACATCTCTTTAAAAACTCACTGTTAACAGACTTTTTCATGGCAGTCTGCTTTAGAATTTCAGAATTTATTTTCAAGTTGACGTGGAAATTTTTGTTTTCACTCAAAAAAATTGATGGTACATACAAAATGTTATGGTGCTATAAAAATGAATTCTTATCATATCTATTATTTAAACTGCTAGCTACATGCAGCAGAGTTGAAAGCACTAACAAAAATACTGGGATGAAAAATGATGTAATTGGCCTCATAAGGTTTCTTTTGTGACCAACTTGGACAGAATGACTGGCCAGTATGATTGGTTTTGCAGAAATCAAATATTACGATGCCAGAAAACAGTTTAGTCCAGTCTGTGACAAAGGCTAAGAACTCTACAGTAGTAAAAAGAGTAAAGAGTCATCTTAGGTTGGACAACCCCTGGGAGGGCAGGCGAGAAACACCTTTTTGCAGAAGTAGCCTAACAAAAAGGAAAGAAAGAAAAAAATGCAGATTTCCCCTACTATCTAAGAGTAGAACGTTCCCATGAAGTTTTTCCGAAGCTGAAATGGTGCAAAGCAAAGAAGCAATTCCCATTAATTTATATGGAGAAGCTTTTGAGCATTCCCAGGCCCAAAACTAACCTACGAAATCATACGCAATATGTTTAATTACGTCCAGTTTCACGATCAGCATGAAACCCTTACAAGCTCTCTTAGGCTTTTCTCATATCTTAGGATGGATCTTGTTAACGGATGCACAGGATAAATGGAGATAAAGCACAGATGCTCCGAGACACAGTTCAAAGCTATGGCAGCTTTATGCTGAGATGCTGAGTGTAGTTACTGAGGAAAGACATTGCCAGGGGAGCTCTTGCTGCTTTGGGTAATAGCTCCCTTCAAAACAAATGCTCAATGTTATTTTTGCTTTTTTTAATAAAAGTGAAAAATCCTCTTCAGATTTCATTCAGTTAGCGAAAACTGGTACTAACATACCGTAGGTCTTCTCTAAAAACAGAGTGTTGTCAAGTGAAGTTTCCCAAAGCAGGGGAGATCTGTATAAGGAAGAGAAGGAGGAGAAAGGGCAATTGGATTTGTTATTCTCTTCCCTAGTTCTGGCATTATGTTACCATGGTTGGCTGAAAATGAAAATTCCTCTCCAATAAAATCTAATAAAATCTACATATACCAATAAAATCTAATATAATAGCTTTAAAATATATTCCTATTACTACTAATAATTGAAATGATAATAATAGCTCTTTTTTGATTGGTGAATATATGACAGATACAGTATTAGACATTTGTATACATGATCTACACTCTTAGGTAAGTTTTTTTTGAAATATCCATTTCATAAGTACGGAAGTTGAGACAACAAAGAAATGACAGTTTCAGAATTTGAGGCATGTTCTGTATGGCAACGAAACAGTTAGCCATTCCGCTATTCTGGACTGCAGGGTGTAGCATGGTGCTTGACTTCTAAGTTGAGGCATGAATGATTATTTTTTTAAACATTTACCAATCTTTACATCCTTCTCTGAAGAATTGTGACAGGTGTGACCAGGCTAAGATTTGACCGTATTTGCAAGCTAAGAAGATAGCCGAACACTAGTTTATGATTACTGGCAGACGACCCATCCCCTGAGATCAAAGACCGAGGGCCTTACTGTTCATGGCAGTTCCCTCAGTGTGGCATGAAGAAAACTAGATTACACCTGATTGAACAGAGAGCTGCATTACAGAAGAACCATGTCTTTAGGTAAACCAAATCTTTTATATTGGACAGTAAGCATGCCTGCCCATTGCTCTAGCTGGCAGATACTATCTTTATCTTCCAAGGTTGTTTCCTATGCAAACATCTTTGAAAAGATAGTCCAAGATAAAGTGCATTTTGCTTGCAGGACATAGAAATGTGCGAGGCTCCCAACATCTCTCATTTGCATAAATGCATCCTTAAAAAGGGTCCCACCCACCCCATCTTTATCCCTAATTATTCTAACCCTACACTTCTTGGCTTTGATGTTAGCTTGCTTCCTTAGGGGAGTCTGAGCTGCAATGCAGGCATGCTGGCATTTGCTAGCCTTAAACTGGAAGGAAACCACACATCTACTGAGTACAGGGGAACATGGCCACTTCCAAAAAGACCTTCTATGCTGCACTAGAACTCTGTTGTGAGGTGTAGCTGTAACTGGAACCAATTAAATGCAGTTCCTATATGTAGCCCTCTCTTCGTAAATGCAAAGTAAATGCTAAACAAGTGGCAGGCCCTCCAGCTTCCGTTGAAACTAGAGCTGCTTTCCCAGGAGCCTGAGATTCTTTCAGCCTCATCCTCTGTGGTGGGAATCATTTGCCTTCCATGGATTTTCCTCTGTGCCTGTTCAATAAACTTCCATTCCTTTAGCAATCTCTGCAGGTCTCTTCCTTCGTGACTCTGAGGAATTTGACTAGCGGGATAGCAGTATATTTATCTTCCTAATTTTAAAAGCATTTAATTACCAATAATTACTTCCAATGTGATTTTTTCCCCTAGTGCACATTAGAAACTGTGAATCCCATTTTCTGTAATAATTTAAGTCAATCTGGAGGGACAGAGAATAATTAATTATCTATAATTTCTCAAACTGGAAATGCTGAAATTATTGATGTGAAACAGAAATCTAATGTAGAACAAAACTGAAATGAATTGGATTGTGTGAGAGTGTGCAGCAAAATCAAAATTTTCTTAAAAAGTGCAAGAGCTGTATAGTACTATAATTGTGTTAAAACATAAACTAGATCAATACTTCAGGTAATGTTCCGAAAAGCACATTTTCCCCCCCCGAAAGTTAACAGTCCTTATCGTTTGTGAGGTGTTATTACTATAATGAGTTAAATATACATCTGTGGGCCGCAAGAAGGGAGCAATTGAGAAATTGTCGGGTTATTTCCACTTTGGTGTGTGTTTTTCATTTGTCAGGTAAACCTGCCTTTTTGGGAAGTTCATTAGATGAAATCCTCTTTGTTAAGAGTGAAGACAAAGCAAAATACAAGATGTGAATTTTCAAACATATAGTCCGGTGAAGGGCATGGCTTGGGACTCAACCACACTTAAATTTGATAAGCTCTTCCTGTATTAACTATATATTTGTATTTGCTCAGAATGAAGAAGGTTAAATGTGTTTGGCTTCCTTTCTTATTTATGTAACTAATTACCATATACATTAATTATCAAGGTAACGGTTTAATAATTGTGAGGATTAAACAAACAAATACTTCTTTGTATAACGCAGTCATAAGCCAAATTTACATCCTACTTTTATGAATATTTTAAGTGTTTTGGCTGTTGTTCCTCATGTTCCTAGTGAAATGTAGTGCAGACCTCATGACCCCTTGGATCACCTCCAAAAGATAAAAAGTTCTCTCCTCAGTCATAACTATGTCCCATAGTAATCAAAACCCTAAACTTATTTTGAAGTGGTTGCTTCCTTCTCCGTCTCTTCCTTACCCCCCAGTATGGCCCAGTGGTTTTGTTTCTTCTTCTGTCTTTCTCTGCCATGCACTTTCATGCATTTCTCTACATCTCGCCCACTGGGTTTTGGGTGCCTCGTGATGAGAGGGCAGGGAGGAAGCAGACGTCACTGGAGCAGTACAGTGGCCACCAAGTGGTATTGGGCGGTAGTCCCGAGGGCCCTTCTGTGATAGCCGCCACCTGCTCCATGCCGAAAGCTTTCACCCGTGCTTTCCTTCTCGAGGCAAAGCTCCACTCTAGCTTTCTCCAGTCTCCTCCCTGAACCTCCAGGCACTCAGTAGATCTTCTCACATCTTTCTGGTGAGTTCTGTGCCCTCCCTGGGACTCGTCTTGGTTAGGCCCCACACCACCTCTGTGTCACACATGGCCCACCTTTGTTCCCTTTATTTTTAAATAAAATCGGGAACAATGCAATATAATAGTAAACTCCCTTATGCTTGACTCTTGTATCTCCCCAGCTAACCACTCTACTCAGCTTTAAATCAGACGTGTGTGTGTGTGTGTGTGTGTGTGTGTGTGTGTGTGTGTGTGTGTGTTTCCCTCCACAAACTGAAGACTGAAAGTTTACTCTTGACTGGGGTTGAGGAGGAAAATATTTCTCACCCTCCACAGGAGGCATGACACCAAGGCATAGGGACAGTTGATTCCAGAAGCTCTTTCTTCAGTTCTTTACCCTGTGGAGCCTCATTTATGTAAATGGTTAAGTAGCATAGCACATGGAATGTCTATTGTTCTTCCAGTGAAACTTAAAATTTAAATTTCCTCACATAATTTTTTAGTATTTCTATATTGTCTCTTAAAAAGAAACATGCACTTGGCTTCCCTAACATGGGTTTTGATGGACCAAAAATTTCTGCGTGTGTTTCTTTTTTTAAAATTTATTTTGTTGATTATGCTATTATAGTTGTCCCAATTGCCCCCCTATACCCAGTAGTCCTCATTCCCTCCTGCATATCCCTCCCTTAGTTCATGCCTGTGGGTCATGCATATAACTTATTTGGCTACTCCATTTCCTATACTGTTCTCAATATCCCCCTGTCTATTCTGTAACAACCAATTTGTACTTCTTAATCCCTGCACCTTTTCCTCCATTCTCTCCCTTCCCCCTCCCAGCTGATAACCCTCCAAATGATCTCCGTATCTATGACCCTGTTCCTGTTCTGCTTGTTTGCTTAGTTTGTTTTTTAGACTCAGTTGTTGATAGATGTGAATTTATTGCCATTTTAATGTTCATAGTTTTGCTCTTCTTCTTCTTAAATAAGTCCCTTTAACATTTCATATAATAATGGCTTGGTAATGATGATCTCCTTTAGTTTTATCTGCCTTTCGATTCTAAATGATAGATTTGCTGAATACAGTAATATAGGTTGTAGTTTCTCGCTTTTCATTTCTTTGAATACTTCTTGCCAGCCCCTTCTGGACTGCAGTTTCTATTGAGAAAGCAGCTGACAGTCTTATGGGAACTCCTTTGTAGATAAGTATCTGCTTTT